>JAGFMF010011796.1:214000-241847 GCA_019455555.1 Galemys pyrenaicus | reverse complement strand
CCTCTCTGGCCGGCAGCAGGGATCGAACTCGTGCTGCAGTGGCTGCGGTTTGCTTCATAGTGCATTGCTTAACCCACTGCGCCACCAGGGAGGCCCCTGGAATGTGGTTATTCTACAAATTCTAAAATTAGATTGTTAGGAAATCTTTTAGATTCAAACATTTTATTGTGGGCTACAAGCCTCAGGAACCTAAGCATGACATTCATGACTGGGCCAGAGTGAAAGGCTTTGCATTTCTGCTTTTGTTAAAGGTAGATTCTGCATTCCTCAGGTGATAGTAGTTGCAGGGCCCTCCTCCTTCCCTGAAACTTCCCCCTTTCCTGAGGACCACCCTGTTACAAAACTATAAGGGGGATTTTGAAAGCCCAGCTTTCCAGCACCACCTATGGCAGGCAGGTAGCCATTCCTGCACTATCTTCTTGGGAGACAGCAGGATTGTTTTCTGGAGAAAGTTACAGAGAAGAGAGTCCAGACATGGAGTTACAAGCAAAAAGCTGCGATGCTAGCCTGAAGATAGAATGATACAGTGAAAGTCAATACATTTGATGGTGAGATCTTCACTTGTCTTTCCCCTATGAGCTCCTGAAAGCTGCAGCCTAGTTGAAGTCTCCACTTCAGGAGAAATGAAATCACTAGTTCTTATCAGACCAAAGAAAGATTAATCTAAATAAATAGATGATAAAGGCTACCAATAAGTCATTTTATAATAAAGAGCCCCAACAGCTGAAATATTAAGATCGAAACATCTTATATAATGGGGGTATAGAATTAAACAAAATAAGAAAGTTTACTGAAAGTGTATCGCAATAGTTGTATACCCTAAATACCTCTCCACATCTGTGGTAAGCAGAATCTTAAAAGGCCTCCTCCCAAATTTCTATCCTTATATACACAACCTGGATAATGGCTTCTCCTTGAGTTTGGGAAGGATTCATAAGTATAATAGAACATTTCTTCCATTGTTGGTTTTTTTCATATAGCAAATATAATGGGATCGTACTCCCATGATTATAATATTTAAGACTCTATGATAACTTACTGGAAAGAGATATCTTCTTTGCCTTGATGAAGTAGCAGCCACCTGATGACAGGACCATGTGACCAGGTCCTCAGAGTAGTTTCTAGGAGTCAAGAGTGACTGCCACCCAGTCAATAACCATGAAAGACATGGGATCACACCTGAAACCACAAGGGCTCAAATTCAGCCAACAACCTAAATGAGTGTGGAAGAGGATTTCAAGTTTTATAAGAAGTAAAAGATATGTTCAACTGCATAAAAGTGCGAAACATATTGCAATATAATCAGAAACTAAATAGAAATCTGAAGGTAAGGAAAATATATTTGTAGTATAGGTGGCATATATTAATCTATAATAAGAAACACTGTAGCCTGACAATTAAAAGACAACCAATCCAACAATACACAAACAGCATAAATAATTTACCAGAAAACATATTTGAATGACTAATAAACATATGAATGGTCATTTAATTGCTTTGAAAAGCAACTATATAAACTAGAGAAACACTAATTCATCTTATATCATATACCCCTAAGTATGACAACAGATTGGAGATGGAATCTAATATTAGTGCATTAGAGATTTTCTGTGGTTGGGGTGTTGGCATGGGCAGAAAAGAGGGGAGAGGGAATATGTGATGTGATTTTACTTATAAATTTATAGCAAATGTGGGTCCTCCCTGGTGGCACAGTTGGTTAAGCAACATACTATGAAGCAAATCACAGCAACTGCGGCACAAGTTCGATTCCTGCTGCTGGCCAGGGAGAGGACCTACATGACGCAGCAGACCTCTTCTGCCTTGCGCACTGCTCCCCTCAGCAGTGTGTTTCAGTCAGTCTGCCTGTTCTGCTCCCCACTCTGTCTCTGGTGAGTTCTCTCACCTCCTGTAACTCTGGTCTATACCCCAGCTCTTGTATGCATAAATAAACAAATCTTATAATAAATAAACAAATTTATAGCAAATGTATGTATATTTATTTTAAAGAATTTACATAATGTTTTTCTTATTGAGGTAATATTTGTTTACAACACTGATTCAGAGAGACATATGATCATACCTCCTTAGATGTATGACATGTTTGTAAACTACTACATCAATTTGAACTCTAAGAAATCTCTTCTAAAGATACATTTGGGTGTACAAAGATGCTCACTGTAGCATTGTTTATAACAAAAAAGGCAATATAAACCTTAGCATTTACCACAACAAAAATAGATACACAAATTATAGAACATTCACTACCCAACACCACAGAGGAAGAATAAGAGATATACTAATTGTGGAAGAATAACTATTTGGAAAATACAAATCATAAAATGAAAAGTATAGAATGATTACCTACAAATATATGAATACATATTTATCTTTTGAAAATGAGGTTTTACAAATCTAAACACATCAGGGAGAACAAAGGGAAAAATAATCCTAAAAAACTTCCTTCTGAACTTAAACTTTGTCAGTATGATATGAGAACCCAGAAAAGGGGGTGTCTCTAAACATGTAAGTAGTAACCTCTGGATGGAGGGATAGAGTTTAAGGCTATCGCTTTTTACATACACACACCCGTGTGTAAATATATATACAAATATGAGTCGTTTGAGTCTTTCATAAGGAGAATAGATTCATATATTATAATATCTGTATATCAAACTGTTAATTGCATCATAAATGTTATAGTGATTTCTTTGAAAGCACAGACATTTGCATTTTTGGGAGGTGGAATAATACTGCACCAATTCCTTATATCCACATTATATCCACACCTCAAATGTTCACATTCTAATAACTGGAATCTGGGAAAGTGAAATTACGTTGCTAATCAGATGGCCTTATAATAGGGAGATTTTTGTGGGTCATCTGAGTGAGGGCCCACAGTGGAAGGAGATAGTGGAATAATACATGATGTGATGTAAAAAGACTCAAAAGGACATTGCCAATTTTGAAGAGGGAGGGGCCACGAGCTAAGGAATGCAGGTGTCCTCCAAAAACTGCAAAAGGCAAGGAAACAGTTTCTTCAATAGAGGCTACAGTAAATGTAACACTACTGACCTTGATCTTAGTCGGGAAGATCCATTTCTGACTTTTGAACTATAGAACCATAAGATAATCAACTTGTGTTGTTTTAAGTCACTAATTTGTGGTAATCTGTTACAGCAACAATAGGAAACATATGCAATATGCATTACTACACCTAAAATGTATGAGAATCTTAGAAGAGCCACCAGTGGGCCCCAATTTACAAGTAAGAAACCATGGCTCACAGGCCTGTTTGAGGTAGCATAGTTGGTAAATGCTGTGAACAGGCCTTAAATTGATTCCATAGGTATCCAGAGCTTCTGCTCCTTACCCTCAGTGTTCTTTGTCCTCAAATCTATAGCCTCAGTACATCCATCTGACTCAGATCTTGGCCACCAGAGAATGTATAATGTCAGGTGAGTCAGTAAGAGTCCAGATTTGGGATCAGAAAAATCTCATTTGAATCCAATTACTAACTGTGGGGCCAAAAATAAATTACTCCATTTGAGCCTGTTTCCTTATCTATAAAGTAGGAGAAATAATTTCTACCTTGTAAGGTGAAAGAAAGCATTCAGTGAAATAATGTGTGAAAAATGTCCAACAAAGAGCTTTGTATAGATTTTGTTTTTAATAAATGTTATTTATTGTTGGTGAAGACTATTATTTTGTTATAATGACTCTGGAAAGTCTGTTTTTCTTCTAGATGAGGTTTTAGGTTTTGTTCATACTTTTTTCATATTTGTTAGCCCCTGATTCAGAGATCTTGGTTAGCGCCTGTGGCATAGAATTTCAGCTACTGGGGAACTATTAACTGTGTACAAGTGTAGCAGAAGTGGCTTTCAGTGGTCTGGGCACCTGTGATCCATAACATGAATCCAGTCAGTAGCCAACATGCATCATTAATAATATATATTTATCTGCTGGGACCACATTAGAGAAACGAAAGAAAAAAAAAAAACAAAAAACACTTCCAGAAAACTTCCTTCTGAACTTAGTATGATATGGAACCTGGAAAAGGGGGTGTCAAAAAATGTTGGCCTCTGTCTTCTGATCATGGAATCCCCCAGATTGAGTTTTCTCAGAAAAACCATTTGTTTGTAATTCAATAAATATAATCTAAACACAATAAACATCATCTAAATACTTCACAAATCTCTTCAAAAGTTTTCATGAAGTATTCCCTTCAAATTTTAAACTCTTCACCACTGGAGTCATTTTTCTTTTTTCAAAATTTTTTAATGTTTCTAGTCTATTTATTTTTGAATGACTATTTTAAAAGGACTCTTTTTGACTTATTCAGTGACTGGTACAGTGTTTGACACATAATACATATTCAAGCAGGTCCATAGAAATAAATAAACTATGTATGACATGAACTGTGAGGGTGGACAATGGTTGGGTCATCAATAACTCTATAATGGAGAAGGATCGTTCCTCCCAATTTGAAAGGGAAGGAATTCAGAGTAAGTACATTTCCCAGGAACCTCAACTAATGTCTCCAAAAGTCTTCAGACCATTTTGCTCATTTGCATACATGCCTTTATGCCTTATAGGAGAAAACTGAGTAAAGAAATAAAAATTCTCCTTGGAAATTTTGTTCTCTCCCCTAAAACTCAGAGGCAATAAAATATTTGCATTGCTAATGGATTTTCTAAAGTGTGTTGACACTATTTGGGAAAACAGTTTATACATGTGGAAAATACTATTATGACTTAGGCAATGTGATTCTGGATTTTTCTGTAATGTTTTTGTACTATAGTGTCCTTTATTCAAATAACCTTTGTCCTTCTTCCTGCTTCAGATTATTTGAACCAACTGCAGAGGTAATGAAAGCAGCAGGGTAAGTGAGCAGAATGGAACATTTATAGCAATAACAGTTTATTAAGATCATCATTATTAACCATGACATGGGGCTTTCTTAATCACATCTATGATTGCTAGAACTCCTAATGATACTGTATCATTTTACTTTAATATTCTCCAGTGCTTACTACTGGTTAGAAAGCTATTAAAACACAAATCTACAAAGCCATTGATAAAATACTTCTAATCTTTTTATTGTTCAGGCTGCATTTAACCACATTTGAAAACCTGCTATTCAAAATGTATAAATGCACATAGACTCATACCTCTGAAGAGGAATTCCAAAAGTAATTTCATCCACTCTACTGGCTTACATAGTTAAATATCCAAGTCATCATAGTTGGAAACATATGGTTGCAACTCCCATTTCAAAAACCCAATGCATGAAGTTTCCATAATACCTTAAATAGACTGCTTTGATGTTTGAACACATTTTGCTATACCTTGAGTATGTTGGAGCTTTAACCTTTTCTTACATTTATTATCACTGACTTAAATTTGCTTCGTTATTCTTTGGTTCCTAAATAAAAAGTTTGGTATTTGCATTTAAGAGCAATGGCAGCAAATAGGATATGGGAAAGGAGAAATAGAAAAGAGTATGTGTACCCACACCTTCAGTTTAAATATGTTGATTCATAACCAAACATATATTGATAGTTTAAATTCAAAGTCAACCTATATACAAAATCTTGAACTAGAAGGTGAGGTCCTAATTAACCTAATGTTTACTAATTTTTAACTTTTTTAACTGAAAGTTCATTAACAGGATAATATCTTACAAAGAAACCTCAAAGAATTTAAGACATTTTGGAAGCCAAATGGAAAATAAATACCTGAAATTACAGAAACTGAAAAGCTAGAGTAAATACTAAACTGGTCAAAACTCATGGAGCACAGGGCTGACAGCTCTGCATGGTCCAGGTACAACACTAGCATTAATGACCTGGAGTAACTCTGCTTAAGTATCTTGTTCATTCAAATACTGGCTTCCAGTTTAACTATTCAAGAAGCCTCTTCCTACATGGCTCAGTGTCTTCTTATTTCTTCTGTTCTAATTTTCCCCCCATATGTCCGGTATTGTTATAACTGTTTTCATCACTCATTGTTGCCTTTCTCAGTTTCAGAAAATTCCATATAGAAAACAATAACTTATTGAAGTCAGTTGTCACAAACTAGTAAAACAGAATACCACTCACTGGTCAAGATTCTGATGCCACCTCTCTTCATAGGTAACTGATCCAGTCCTTCAATATGCCCCAGACTCCTCATTCATAAATTTACAATAGAATAATAGAATCACAAGACAGGCATGACACCCTCTCTACAGGAACTGACCATGGCTACTTAGCTATTTCAAATGACTTTGTAAAAATGGCCAGGAGCTCATGCAATCAAGTGCCTGGTTAAAAAAATAAAGAGGAACAACAACAAAAAACATCAACTTGAATAAAAGCATTCTAAGAATAGTGACTAAAAGTTATAACTTATATAGTTCTTTGTAATGTACTATTGAGAATGCATTGCATTGGTATAATTGCAGTTCATAAGATTTCCATATAAAATTTTGTATAGCGCCTTACCAGAGACTTTATGCAAGTTTATTTCATAAACTCAGAAATGATCTATAAAGAACACTGTGCTGAAGATGGTGGTGAGGAAGGGTGATATAAAAAAATTAGGAATAAATCATATTTGTCCTCATCCAAAAGAAGCACATTACATTATGTACATATTTATATGTGTATAGATATAATATATGTATCTATACATATACAATATCTATATGTATATGTATATAAAGATATGCATAATGTAATGAAATGAAAAATGTTAGGAAAGAAAAGAAGTACAGTATCTCTGTGGCAACTTTCAAAGCTTCTATTGTGCCATGTTGGTGAATGAGTGGTGATAAATTCCAGATAAATTCTGTTCTACCTTTGAAAGTCATTCCTAGTTCTAAAGGCCAAAACCTTCCCAAAGCCAAGGTCTGCTGCAGATTGGACCAGACAAGATCATTGAGACTATTAAGAGCAATAACTTCCTGGAGACTTTAATAACCTCCTGGAGCTTTATTTGTTGGTAGAATGTCCTGTTGGGTCTGGAAGAAAGAATGCACCAGGTAGAGAGATTATTTTTAACCCAATTAAACCTTATACATTTCAAGATGTGGAAATTTTCCAGTGGTTGCCATTCATTTACATATTTACTCACAGACAACTTTTATTGCAGATCTAATATATGTTGGAGTATGTAAATGTGAATCATATATCCTAGCCCTACAAGAAGCATAAAGAGATAATGACAGGATATTTTTAGTATGATTTTATACATAGCAGTATAATGAAAAATTTTATTCTATTTGTGATTGAAACTCAGAGAAGGAAAATGATATACCAGGAAAGGACATTAGGTAAAGTAAAAAGTTAGATCTTCAATCATGAATAAGAGTTTTCCAGATGGAAGGCACTGGAAGAACTAGAACCAGCTGCAAAAATGCACAATGGTGAAAGAAATGACAATTTTAAAAGAATTGAGCTTCCCTGTGGACAAAGGGAGCCACAGTGGGCAGTTTGTGGGCAGTGTATTAGAAGATTTGACTAGACAAATGATGTGAACCAATAATGTTATAAATAACATTCTTATAGGCACATTGAGATAATATTTTTTCTTAAAACATATATTGATTATTGTATTTTTAAAAAGATTTATTTATGCAAACAAGAGCTGGGGTACAGGCCAGAGGCACACGAAGTGAGAGGATTCACCAGAGACAGAGCAGGGAGTAGAACAGGCAGTTCGACTGAAGTACACTGCTGAGGGGAGCAGCTGGTGAGGCAGGAGAGGTCTGCTGCACTATGTGGATGCCCTCCCTGGCCCGGATCGAACTTGTGCTGCTGTGCCACAGATGCTTCAGTGTGACGCTCAACCTGCTGCTCCACCAGCAGTGTATAAAATGTATAAAATTGTGTATAAAATACCCTGTATTTTTATTTTTATTGTCATTTTTCTTCCAAAAAGATATTCTTAATTGCAATCAAGCTAAAATAGTGTATAGAATTACTTGATCATGACAATGTGAAAGGAAGTTAGATCTCATTGAAGTTTCAGCTTTGTCGTTTACTGGCTAGGTGATATCAAGCAAGTTACTTAACCTTTCTAAGACTGCTTCATGTATAAAGAGAGGATAATAAAAATGCATAAGGCCATTGTAAAGATTAAATTGATAATACCTGTGAATATCTGTTATGAGGTGAATACTCAACAAGTATAGCTATAAGAAGTTTTTAGGGTAGTTGTTTTCAAATATAGTTTAACCATGAAAGTTTTTTCAAATGTTAGAAAGTCCATTATGTAAAATGGATTATCTTTGAGCTACGCTGCTTGAAGCAAAAGTGGGGAACCAGGAGCCTGCACAGCCTCACTCGCCCCCACCCAGTTACCCTAAAGGACTCCGTAGATCACAACTTGAAACGTGCTGCACTATCATACAGCTGCCTCTCTTCAAAATGAATTATTGAATAAACAGATGAATTGATCTTTATCTGGAGTTCTCTTCTCTAGAATTTATTTCACTTTTAATCAGTGCTTTTGGGCATCAGCTTCAAAACATTTTCTCTTTAATATATGCACAGTATGTCACGTAAGTCCTAGAGTGAGTTGCAACTTCTCCTACCTTATGTTCCTTAAACTAGCAATTGTGATAAAGTATCATTCAAAAAATAAAAGTATATGTGCATCATGGTACTTTCCAACAAATCAGAAAAACCTTCCCCATTGTGTGGACTTGCTCTGGCTAAAAATGCTCCCATGACAGTACGGCTGCACAAGTCAGTACACTTTTATGTAAATTAGAATAAGTTAAAGTTTCCATCATATAGGTCTTTCACATTTTTGTCAGATTTAGTCTCAATAATTTAATATTTTCTCATGTTTTTGTTTTAAAAATGGTAATTTCTATTTTTTTAAATTTTTTTATTTGTAGTGTTTTAAATTGACCTTGTATCTTATAACCTTTCTCAATTCATGGGTTATTTCTAGTAGCTACTTTGTGCATCACATTCTGCCTCGATGAACATGTTATACTAAAGTTTTACTTTTATCTAATAAAAAAGTAAAAGCCACTCTTCTCTTTGACAAACCCCATATCTAAGTGATGCATTACTGGTTGTCTGAGCATTGGCCTGGTTTCAGCACCCACCTGGTCCCTTGTCTGTGACTTGATTTAATGAATTTCTCGAGTGACTATTCATGAACTCATTATCTATCTATCTATTTATTTTTAAAGGTTTATTTATGCATACAAGGACTGGGGTATAAGCCAGAGGTTTTTGGGGTGAAAGGATTCACCAGAGACAAAGTGGGAAGTAGAGGGAGTGGGGAGTAGGCAGATCTACTGAAATACACTGCTGTGGGGAGCAGTAGACAAGACAGGAAAGGTCTGCTGTGCCATGTGGGTCACCTCCCTGGCTAGGGATTAGACTCGTGCTACAGAGGCTGTGGATGCTTCATAGTATGGTGTTTAACCCCTTGCGCCACCAGGGAGGCCCCTGAACTCCCAACTTATATATTGTATTCTTATCTCCAACTCTTAACTCATTAAGAGATATTATAGAAACAAAAAAGTGGGTTCACATATTCTAGAGCCTATTCAAAATCTCACTATCTAAAGAATACCAAATATGATCAATATTTTAAAGCTATTGTGACAATGATGATTATATCTGGCATATCATTTTCTCCTAAAATATCCTCAATAGTATCATTTCAAATTCTAAACAATGAGTTAGTCCAGTGGCTGAAGCAATGAAGCACTCTGGGCAGGCAGGAGAGATATACATTTCCTGGTGCTAACTCTGCTTCATAAGAATGAGCTTTACAGTTGCTGTTCATTGTCTATTTTTAGGCAAGCCTTTGGGCTAGATGTCCCATTACTGTGGATACAAACATATGGCGAAACTAGTAAGAAAAAAAGTCACTCTATGCATAACAAATGAATCTGAAGCCTTTGATAGTGGAGAGCCTTAAAATGATATTTTGCAGAGGTGTGTAAGCCTGAAGCATGAGAATAGAAAAGGCTGCTTAGAGTTGTTAAATGGTAGGGAGGTCAAGATTCTGAGTTTGAAAACACAGGTTATACCAAGTTAGCCATCTGAATGCAAACTGTCTGTTCTTAGTATGTTCATTTGTGTAATGAAGATAATACCTGTCCTACACAGTTGTCATGGCAATAAAGAAGTTAATCTGTAAGATAGTCAACAGCTGAATATTCTTCTTTCTAATTATAAATTGTTTAAAATAATTTAATTCAATTGTTTCCCACTTTGAAGCCAGTGCTGCTCCATAGAACTTAGTGCGATGATGGAAATCGTCCCTATTTGTGTTGTCCGATATGGTTATCAAGCAAGTGAAATGTAGTTAGTGTGATAGAAAGCTGAATTTTTTACTTGCTTAATTTTAATTAATAGAAAGTAAAGGCAAATGGACATGTGGTTAGAAGCCAGTGTATGGTATAACACAGCTCCAGACTAAAAATTTGACACTAATAGGGTTGCCTAAGGTTTTGTTTTTTTTTTTTTTTTCAGCAGTAAGTTTCTATGAATCTTAAAACTAATCTGCAAACATTCTTTTAGGACAGGAATTTCTTAAACTGGAATCAATGGGCTCCATGAAGACTAAAAATTATGTGAAAAGTATATGAGGTCTGAAATATATTTTTCTGGGGAGAAGAGTCAAAGTGTCATTGAATTTATGAGACCATGTCTCACAAAATAATAAAAATTTTAAATATAAGTAAAATGTAGGAACATGCCTATTTTTTAATGGTAAGTCCATTAAACTTTTTTTTCTCATTAGATTTATTTAATTGTATTTGACAACATTTGTAGTCCCCAGGGAGTTCCCACCATTTCATCCGTGCACCATCACCTCAGACCCTTGTGCTCTATATGCCCTCCTCCCTGTCTTTGCCCTCCCCTTCCTTGCTCCCCCCCTCCCCACCCAATGTTCCCTTTGGTCTATCTTTAACCTTTTGATCTTGTTGAGTTCGTTTTTTTGTTTTTGGTTGTAATTGCCCATTTCCTTGGGCTTTCACTTGTTTTGTTTTGTTCTTTTTTATTTTTTGCTGTAGTTGTTGTTCTTTCACATTCCTCCTAAAAGTGAATACAAACAACCAATCTGAAGAAGAAGAAATAAAGAAAAATATTCCTTTCACAATTGAGGCCAAAATAATCAAATACTTGGGAATAAACTTAACAAAAGAAGCAAACGACCTATATAGAGAAAATTATAAAACACTATTAAAAGAAATAGAAGAAGACACAAAGAAATGGAAAGATATCCCTTGCTCATGGATAGCAAGAATCAACATTATCAAAATGGCCATCCTTCCAAAAGGAATTTACAGATTCAATGCTATTCCAATTAAAATCTCAATGACATTCTTCAAAGAAATTAAACATATAATGATGAAATTCATATGGAGACATAAGAAACCTCGATCAGTCATTAAACTTTTAGATGAAGAATGCCTTGTTCCAAAGATAGAGGTACCTAATTGACAGCATAAGCAGATATAACTATATAATTTTTAATAACACTAAAATATAAGCAGCGTTTTCAGTAAAAATATAAAAAATGTGAAATTCACAGAAATGTATGATTGCTCTTAGATCAAAAGTAGTAGACACATTTTAACATATTTGATTACATCTTAATTATATGTTTAGTCATAAAGATAAAAATTAATGAAAAGTTCTTCTAAAACATTAAATAGTAGAAATGTACTAACAAAAATGAAATTGTCTCCCACATCCTATGCTGCTTTTATCCCCATTCCCTAGGGATTACTATGTCAATAATTTATTTGTTACATATTCCTCCAAGATCTGTTGCCTTGTACTTACACTTTATATTTACAAGTGTGTGTGTTTTAACCATAAAGTAATGACTTCTATTATATTATTTGTGGTAGGCTAAGTAATGTCCTCAAAGGTGTTCACATTCTAGTCAGTGTAACCAGTGAATAAATTACCTTACATGGCAAAAAGATCTTTCAGGTGTGATTAAGTCAAGGATCTTGAGGTAGGGAGATTATCTAGGAATATCAGAAGGATCTTTAGAAGAGGGAGTGCAGGGGACCACAGTTAGTAGTAGGAAATATTATAATGGAAATAAACTATTGGAAAGAAGGGGTCATAAACCAAGGAGTGCAGTCAACCTCCAAAAATGGAAGAAGATAAGGAAATTTACTCTTCCTTGAAAACCTCCACTTTATTGACACCTGGATTTTAGACTTCTGACCTCCAAAAATCTAAAAGAATAAGCATGTATAACTTTAAGCCACTAAGTTTGTGGTAATCTGTTACATCATTGATAGGAAACTGGCACACTCCTGAATATCTTAGAATAGTTAAAGTTAGTATTAACCTTTACATCCCTCCATGTAAGCACATTAGTGCATGTAGTACTATTTCATATTTCAATAATATTTCATTCAATAATATTTCAATAATATTTCATTCTTTACAGTATCTCTCTAGAATTTCAGTTTATGTCATTTTTGTGCCATTATAAATGCACATCCCTGGATATGCACCTTCAAGCATTTGTCCCCATGTTTTGTGGAATAGATGACTTCAGAGAAGAGCTGCTTGGTGAAAAGGCAAAGGCATACATGGTAAATGTATTTTTATTGAGAATATTTGACTCTCTTCTTGCAGTATGTCTGTTTTAGGGAAGATTATGCTATCCTCCAGACCTGGTCATATGAATTGCTCTTGACAATAAAGTGTGAGCAAAGGAGATGTGGGTCCCAGTGAATGGGCACTTTAACCTAAGATAGAAGCTATTTCATCAGCCTGGGTGCTACCTGACCCACAATGGATATATAGGGACATAAAAATATAACAGTCTGTGACAATATGGGCAATCGTAAACACAAGAGCTTCTTACCCTAAACTGATACAGTACATATATTAAAATGTTCATATCACTACCAAATTTCTTTCTTAGGAGCTATTCATATCCACCAACATTGTTTAAAGTGTCTTTTCCCCAAAGTCTTGTCACAGTGTGTGTGTGTGCCTGTGTGTGTAGTAATCATTTCCAACTTTTGTCTTTTGCATGGGAAAAAAATGGTGTCTCATCATTTTTCCCATATTTTTTAACCCATATTTCTCTGACTCCATGCAATTCCTTTTGGTGCTTATTGTTCAATTATATTTCTTTTATGAAATGTTTAAATGACTAGTGTCTATTTTACTGTAAAGTTACTTATCATTTTCATATCAAATTTCTAGAATGCTTATATATTACAGATATTGCTATTTGTTAATTGGTTATATTTTTAGATTCATTTGATTCTCTACTTTATAATGACCTTCATTGCAGAAGTAGTTTAACTAGTTCCCTATGAATTTAAATATAATTCAAGCCTAGTTAGTCACAACTGTGGACTACTAAAAATGGCTCATTTGGAACTTTCATAAGAACTGTTTTTCAGCATCAGGTTTTTAATCAAAGCATCCAACAAGGAAGTTTTTGATAGATGCCTGATGAATCAAAGAAGTGAGAAAACCAAAGGTCAAAAATATGAAGAAAGTAGCAAAGATCAAAATGAATGTATAAATTATAAAATTTTAGTATCATAACAATGGTAATAAAACAATAATGATGATGATAATAATAGCAATTTGGTTATGTATTAACTGTCATGAAAATGTTTATACGATTTTACCTCTTGTACTTTTTTGGACTTGAACAATTTTTTTAGTTAAATTCCTAGGGTGAGGATTTTAAAATTAAAGTTGATCATATTCTTATTACTTAAGGTGGTGAAAGCATGAAAATAACTAAGACATAGACATTATTATGCTTATAATTATACAATTAGGTTAGGTAAAATCTGACATATCAATCAATTGGAGTATAGTGAAGCTGTTAAAAATTAATCAGTATAATGATATGGAATCTTGAGCCAATTTGAATGTCATTTTTTTTTATAGAACTCCTTCTGTCTGATCCAGTGTTATTCTTCTCTACATTTTTATGAAATTTCCCCCTCTTTTCTAACATTTACCAAGATGCAGAATATTTACTATTTCCCTCGTTGGTTCAGGGTCTCCAGAACTAGATATATGTTTCTGTTGTTGTTTTCTTTTTAGACATACTATTCATGTTTTCTTATTTAAAATGTATCCATTTCTCCAAGAAAAATAGAATGCAAGGTTGCATACATTCCACAAAGACAATTATATGAAATCATACAACGATGTTGATATAGGTTAGAAGTGAACAAATAAATGAAAGTAATTCTTATAGCACAATCTGAGTTTTATGGGTTTTTTATTAAATTATTTTTATTAAATGATTTCTTATTAAAAGGCACTGTAATACATAATGTTTTGAAAAAATTTACATAATCCATATTTCTTCCACCCAGGGATAATTATTTAGGCTGTGATCCATTCTTTTTTAATTTCTATTTCCTTTTAACATTATTGAGGTCATACCTATTTTTTTTTCACTTTTACCACATTTTTACTTTGAAGTTATTTTTAAACAACTTATTACCAAGCCCACACACACAGTCTTACCCATGTGACTTGTAGCACTCAAAGGAAAAGAGCACAAGCCAACACTCTCAGAGGAGATGAGGGACCGAGAACAGGGATCTTGTTCATGGCAATAGTAATGGCCTCTGAGATGAGACTTAATTTGTTTTCTTTTCAGACAAAATGCCCAATAACTAGCTCTAACACACGTATATAGGTAAAATGGTTAAGAACAAGTAGCTGAGTAGAAAATGAAAGTTTTAGAAAGGATTCCTGAAAGACAAATCTTAGAGAGAGGTGGTGGAACAAACTGTAGTGTTTATAGTTCTGTCTGGGTTAATTTGAGTTTAAGAAATGTGAAGTAAGAAATGTGATCATATTTACTTCTGTAAATCACAAGTGCAAAATATACAGTGTCAGAGGAGGAGATCTCCCTAAATTATAGACTAAGATGATTTCTTATAAACAGAGAGTAGATTATCTACTTCTAATGATGAAAATTAAAGCCCTTGATGGGGAGAAAACTTAATCTTGTACTACAGATTCCTCCACCCCACACCCATCCACAAAATCCTCAATTCAATGGGAAGATAAGGTGTTCTTCAAACAGCACTGGGGAGGTTCCCATTAGATGAAGTCAGTTATTCCCCCATAGGATTGCTTCATAGATATTAAGACCAGAATAATCTGGGGGCAAAGTTCCCTTAAGTGTTCTGTAATTCCATAAAGAAATGGTATTCTACTAGCACTGTTCAATAGATTTTCTGCTGTGAGGGGATTTCTCTGGACCTGTAGAGCCAAATACTATGGTCACAAACTACCCATGACCATTGAGCTTTCATGCTTTAAGTGATAATTTTTGTTAATTTTTAATAAAGTGTGTGTATATATAAATATAGAGAGTGTGTGTGTGTATATATATACATATATATATACTGTACTGGAATTTTGGATATATATGAAAAAGGAAACTGAAGTCTTAAATCAGGTCTGAATTATTAACAGCAAACAAGTAGTCTGTGACCTGGGACAAATATTCTAAGTGAACCCATATCCCCAAGATCCCTTGTTTTCTTATCTCTCAGCTCTAGCTGATCAGACCTGTTTTAGTCTCCTTTACAGCCACTGAATTTGCTTTCTCCTTGTCTTTCTTCCTTTGCTTAACTATCAGAACAAATGGAATCAAAGATTTGAGGTGAAATAATCAGTAACATGAAACTAAAATGGACTACTGAGCACCTAAGTAGTAGGGATGAACTTCAGGAAAACCCTTGAATGGATGAGAAATTAAGAAGGTCAAATTAAGCTCAGTGAAAGAGCTATCTGCAGAGACATTGCTTCCCTGTTCCTTAATGACTTGCTCTAAGGGAAATACAGATCAGGGATCTTTTCCTTCCTTCGGCTTCTTGCTCTCTGCCTTCCAACAGGACTCACTCAGCTCTGCGCCTGGCAGGGGCTTTTGTGGATGAAGGTGAGGCTTTGGAAGGCTAGAATTTTTAAAATGTAGTTTTCTTAGAACCTGAACCGATTAGGGGAGTAAATGAGAGACAAACTGCTGCAGGGTTCTGAATAGGAAATGATCTGTGAGTAAATTGAACAAGCTGGGACACAGTAAATAGGCAATTAACATTCGTTTTGGCAAATCTGCACCTGTTAGAGCTGAAAATACAAAAGGAATCATGAAGGCAAATGACAGGAAAGACCTGTCAAATATCCTAGTATCAAAAGACGCTAAATCCTATGCTTCGTGAAATCATGACTATAAATTATAGGAAGCTGCAATATTGGCCAGGCATCAAGAAAGATAATCTACAATGAAATCTCATTTCAGTTGCCTTTTGCCACCTATGTGGGCCTGATGAGTTGTAGTGGATTCAGTGCAGCTACTGTGTTTTAGATGATTGTTATCCTCAGGGATTCAGGAAAACTTGATAGACCTTGTTAGGGGCATGATTGCTCACAGATAAAATTATTTAACTGTTCCTTCATTCTCTTTTTCATTTGCTGTCACCTTTCCATTTTAGAGGGCACTCCCCTCCCCCCTCTCCACCTGCCCGGCTCAACCCTCGCCATCCCATAAAAACCCATGCTTTGAGATTTCACTAACTCCGCTGTCCAGGGATATGTAGCATGTTCCATATCTGTATATTCTCTTTCTTAGGATTCCTTCTATACCATCTAAATTCTAAACATCTCTGATCTGTGGAATTTATGGCTGATTTTTCAAGGCTTATCCCCATTTTAACAGGGCTTTCTAGAAATTATCCCAAAGAGAAACTTAAGATAAAATATTTGGAAGCCCAGGTACTATGACTGACCTTTACAAAGTTATTCTATTGCAGGTGGGCTTTGTTAATTACATGGATTTGGGAAGCAATTTTTGCATGGAGCTCTTTTTAGGACAGAAGGATAACTGTAAAAAAAAAAAAAAGATGGGTTTATAAGGAATTGTCTCTTCAAAAGATAATTTAGACAATTAAATTTCTCTTTAAACTTGAAATTATATATATATATTTTTTCATTCAAAAGACAGAAGAATGAGCTGTAATTACCTTCTAAATCTCTGATTTAATACCATATGTCCCACCCTAAACTCATGAGAATATTGATGTCCTGCTGTAGGGTAAATGTTGATCAGGTATTTCCACCCTCTCACCACTGATGATGGACACCTGTGGTGCTGCGAGCATTCCAGGGTGGGCATGCGCAAGTGGGCGCACCTGAGTTGGGACACGGGCTTAAATGGGCGGCGTCATGAGGACGCCAGAACTGTGAGAACTGTGAGGACCAACAGACAGAACGGTGAGGACCGACCTAGAGAACCAGCAGCAGCAGCAGCAGCAGCAGCAGAGAGAGAAGCAGCCGAGAGGGTGAGATGCGCTGGAGGCTGGGAGGCCTGCTAGCCTCCCGGCCCCCCGGCCCCCCGGCCCCCCTGCCTGCCATGTACCTGGCCACCTCTACTAAATAAAGTATGAAAGGCCACCGAGGGCTCCAAGAGACTCTCCTTCCCTGACCCGTCTGCACAGAACCATCCTGAACCTGCCTCCAGTGCCGCCACCATCCTGCCACTGCACCTGGGATATTATAATGAATATTTTCTATAGCCAATTAACTTTTAGGAAATTGTGTCAATTTATGCTATCCTTGGAAATTAATAATATAACCCTTGAAGTTTGCAATCCCATCATAGTTCACTTTACAAAGGACTCCTTTGTTCCACAGAGCACAGTTGGATAATTCTGATTGGATAATCCAGTTTGTGGCTGTAGGGTCAGAGAACAATCAGGTCTTTCCACCTTCCCACCACTGTGATGATGGACACCTGCGGTGCTGCGAGCATTCCAGGGTGGGCATGTACAAGTAAGTGCACCTGAGTTGGACATGGGCTTAAATAGGCAGTGTCCTGAAGACTCCAGGACCAACAGGATCGACAGTACTGAGGAGCAGCAGCAGCAGCGGAGAGAGAAGGAAGCAGCCAAGAGGGTGAGATGCGATGGGGGCTGGGAAGCTGGCAGCCCCCCTGGCACCCATGCCTGCCATGTACCTGATGCCACCTCTGATGTAGACACAATAAAAAGCCACCGAGGGCTCCAAGACTCTCCTTCTTTGACCCATTGCCCAGAACCATCCCGAACCTGCCCAGTGTGCCTCCTTTCCTGTTGCTACAGTGGCACATCTTTATTATCCACTCTTGCTAGGAAATCATACTGGTTATCTAGAAAAAACAGGACAACTACATAGTGAACCCAAATCTTCACTTCTCTTAAGTGCTCAGTGCCATCTTTCACTCTTCCTGTCCCATAAGCAACGTCATTCCTAGCCTTAATTTAGTGATTACAGACTCCAGCAGCTTGGTCCCCTGTCATGATTGCCCTCCTGTAAGTCTTTTCTCACCTAGTGATATCACTTCCATTAGAATGAAAACATAAGTCAATTCTTACATATATTTGTCCAGGGATTTTTCACATGATCACACAGGTGCACAACATAAGCATCCAACATGAAGGGACATGATGTAAAACAAGGCTAGATTCTTTTTTTTTTTTTAAAGATTTATTTATTTATGCACACAAGCATTGGGGTACAAGCCAGAGGTGTGTAGGGGGGTGGTGAGAGGATTCACCACAGACAGAGCAGGGAGAAGAACAGGCAGATCAATGGATGTACACTGCTGAGGGGAGCAGCGGGCACAGCAGGAGAGGTCTGCCGCAACATGTGGGTCCCCTCCCTGGCTGGCAGCAGGGATTGAACTCATGCTACAGTGGCTGCGGTTTACTTCACAGTGCATTGCTTAACCCACTGCGCCACCAGGGAGGCCCAAGGCTAGATTCTTAATCAATGTTTTGTCTCTGCAGTACCTGGAAAACAACCCTGTAGAGACACATTTTGTTCTTCTAAATTTTTTAATTCACCTTAATAATTTACACAAATCAGCTTGAGTTATATCCATTCAACACCTAATATATCTAAAAATACCCTAAAGTATCAGAGTCCTTTTCTTAAAATGTGGTCTCCCAATCATGAGCTGCAAGTTTGTTATAATCTCCTATATTGCGGAAGTATGAGGGTCTAGATAATTAAATATAGCAGTATTTGTGGGTGTTGCAGCAATACCTCTGGGAACCAGGAAAGGTAGTGGGGTACAATTATAATTGAGGTGTTGATGAAACCCCACTGGGGAAAAGGAAATTAGATTCATGTTCATTGTGAAAAACCCCTATAAGCAAAGACAGGATGTGGATCAAGGCTGAGTCTCTCATTTCCTCCTCAATGGCCTCCAGCCTTGTTCCCCTCTACACTGAAAACCAGAGTTACCTTTTACTGTTTTGTACTTTGCCTTCTCCTTAGTTATAAATTTCACTTTTTCTGGAAAGAACAAATTTTTCAGATACATAAAATTTATTTCCTATTTATCTCAGTGAACATTTTCTTTTTGTTTTTATACTAAAGCAAGTTTCTCCCAACCTCCTGATTAGTTTGCTAGGGCTGCCATAACCAGGTACCACAAAATAAGTGTCTTAAACAAGAGAAATATTTTCTCTCACAGTGCTGGAGACTAAAATTCTGAAATCAAGATAACAACAGGATTGGTTCCTTCTGAGGGCTTGGAAGAATATCAGTTCCATGTCGTCTCCCAGCTTCTGGTGTCTGCAAGCAATCTTCTGCTTATAGACGCTTCACTCCAATCTCCACTCCATCTTCACTGGTTTTCTCTGGTTCAGCAGAGGACATCAAAGGAAAGGTCCTGTCCATGCTTCAGGATTTTATTAAGTAGATCTTTTGTTTTGTTTTTGTATATTTCCTCTCAGTCCAAAGTTTCCTTCTCCCTCCTCTAGCTTTTAGCCTGATTTGGGCATGCTCCCCTATCACATTATGTGCCTATGTTACTGAGTGCTTCCCAAAGTCCCATGTTAGTTTGTTTCTATGTGGAGTATCATTTAGAAAACAAATGTTTTTGAAAATGTTCCAAAAGGAACAGAACCCCAGTAGTCAGAGCAGTGATTCATTGTCTCTGTCCATCATATTTTCTCTTTACCCATATTTTATCTTGCAGATTTTCTAGTATCTGTTTATGTGTGTATTACAGACAGGATTTTTCAAAGAATCATATTAATAAATCATGTCCCCATCATACCTCTCTTAAAATATTTATCATATTATACATTATTCCTCACTACCAAAGCATACTTTATCCTAGTACTTTTACCCCTCATGTGGGAAAACTTAAAAGACCATTAACTGTCTTCATAATTAATTTTAAAAATGAAATGTTTCAACCAATGCAAATCTAACCCCAGCATCAAGCTGGTAATATTGGTAATATGCGTTTATAATTACATATTTCAGTTAACTATAAAATCTATTATTACACTAATAAAATGTATAAAAATCCTTAACCAGCAAGGAACTTGGGGCAGCTGCAATATCAACACTTGCCATTTCGCAGTTGTTCAGAGAGAGTGTAAATTAATGTGTAAAAGGAGTAACACAATGCTGGGAAGCTATTTTTGAATTAAATCACATATTTTTAGATGAAACAGTAAATTTCCATGCAAGGCTACAAGAACACATGTAAAGGTGTATACACCAAGCTAATGTTGAGAAAAACAGCATAGTGGGAGGAGTAGAGTAAGTTGTCTGATACTAACCCACCCATAGTTCTTAATAGGTACTCACACCTGTCCCCACCAAAGAGCAAAAACTGGATGCTTTGTTTTCTGTTGCATAGAAAGTAAAACTTTCAATGATAGTACTTCTTTGGGGGAGGAGACAGGTGCCTTGTATCACTGGGGCAAGAACATAATGTAGAGAACTCACTAAATCATAGATATAATTACTAGTTTTGTAGAATAAATAAACCTATGGCTCTATCCAAGAATGAATGAAAGGGATCCAAGGGACAACAGAGAAGAAAACAGAATTCATGAGCAGGACATGGAAGGGCTCAGATAATATAGGTAAAAGGTTTGAGGGTAGGAGTCAATTAAATACCCTGGTGCCAAAGTTGCACTAAGAGGTAGTGAGGGGACGGTAGTTAAACCAAAGTTCAGTTGAATGTCTGTTCTTGCCTTTTTGATCTTCTCTGGCTCCATTTGGAAGCAAAGTAGACCAAATGGGAATTGTTTGAGGGCCAGTATTGTCCTGAATCCTAGTGCCTCTAGGGCCCCCCAGAGCCCTACTGTGCCACCTCCCTCCCACTCTGCCCATGATGCCTTGCATTCCTTGTTGATTCTGTTCTAAGAAACCTTGCTTCTGACTTCTTTCACCTCTCCTACCATCTAATCCTGACTTGTCTTCTACCCTTTCTTTTATTCCACCCATATAATTTTTTGCTTATTATAGATTACCAATTATGCAGACCTTCTGTATAGCATTGTTTTTATCATTTTCATGCCAAATGGTTGCAGTTTATTTAGAGATGGAATCCTGAAGGCCACGCTTAATTTGAAATGTGCATTTATAAAACTAATCCTTTCAAGTGATGGCAGAGCACTCTGTTTACAAGTTAAAGTGCCCTGCCATGTGGCACTCACAATGTTAACACAACTCATTTGCCTTGCCAACTTTAGAATTTGTGATTTAAAAAAAAAAATTACTTTGGGACATTTGCATAATTCTGTATTTTACTCATATAAGTCAGATTTCATTCATATTTTAATTGTACGACTTTGGATTTGCATTTTTCACAACTATATTCATATGACTATTATCAAATGGTGGTAGAAATATTCAATCCAGAGGTAAATTAAAGGGACAAAATGGAGTCTTGGAAGGGCCTCAAAAAGGCCTAAAGAAGGAGAGAGCTACAGCAATTTATCTGTCCAGTTATGTGGAAAGTACAAGCTATTATTTAGTGCAGAGTTTACTGAAGCTCATGGTGTGATTCTGGGAGTAACATAGCAAATGAGTGAGAAACAGAGAACTACAACTTGCAGGATGATATCCAGGAGGCAGTAGTCAATGTGACTTCTGAGATAAATAATCCCTATTTTTATGTAAATCAATATAAATTTCTCTAATTCCAAAATTTTCAGGAGTTCAATTTTTTTCTTTCTCTTTTTCTTTATTAATATATATTTGACATCAATTGTGATCCCCATGGACTTCCCACCACCATTTCATCAGTCCACTATCACCTCAGTCCCTTGTGCTCTTTCTGCCCTCAACCTATTCCCTCCCCACTCTCCACAAAGTGTTTCTGATTTTTCCTTCTCTTTTTGTTTTTGTTGTGTTTTATTTTTTAATTGTTATTATTCCTTTCTTTGGTCGTTTGGATGTTCAGCAAAATAAGTCAGAAGGCAAAAGTAAAATACCAGATGGTTTCACTTCTGGGAAGAATTTAAGGAATCCAAATAAGCGACCAAGGGGTTCAATTTTAAAGATAAATTCCTTTCAGACACAAAAAGACTTAGATTCTGCTCCTTAAATAAGTAAACCATCCTACCTTGACTTACACAAAAAGGCAAGGAGAGAACAAAACAGTGTTTTGTGATCCCATGAGAATATCACTCAGCTTTTCTAAGAAACAAAGAACTTTTCCATTATTTTATTAGTTCATCTTCCAAAATAACCACCACTCATCACAAATATATGACACATACATGTCTCCTTTTTCTTCTTTTCTGCCATAAAAGGAATACAGTTGATTATAAACTTCATAAGCAGTAAGGTTTGTACTCTTATGTCTCGAATCATCACTAATTTTGATTCAAACATGGATAGGGAATTCTCTTGCTCCTAAAATAACTTATATAAGCATAATAATTTTATAAACTGATAATGACTTTAAATATTTTCATATACCATATACTTTTGTATAGGTGGTATATAAAGCCAACATATTTGTAACAAGTTTTACAACATGTTTATGAATATAATAGTGACACAAATAACTACAACACACAGCTAAATGCCTGCATTTTAAGATAATACTTCATACTGCTAATCTTCTTTATTATAGAATAGTTAAACAAGGATAAAGTTCAATAGAAGAAATCCACGAAGGAACTTTAAACACTTTAAAAGGAAATTTTAGAAAGCCAGGTCATATATTTGCATCCTAACACATAATTAAAAAAACACAATTTAATAGTATTATCTCAAATTCATTTTTACCATGATTCTATAAGATACATAGTTTGGTAGCAATTTTTATCTTAACTGTAAATTTGGAAGAAACTCTACTAAGCCCACAGAACTAGAAAGAAACAAAGATTGGATTAAAAACCAAAGTGGAAATCCAAAACTCATTCTCCTTCCATTAGATGACCCTGGCCTTTTAGGGCAATGAAGATAAGAACAAAGAAGGACATTTTAGATGGAAGAAACTGAATTATAAATGTTGTAGCAATTTCTAACACATTGTAAACTGGAGAGTTGAAAGGACTGAAAGTGAGCCTGGAAAGACAGTCATGACCAAGTCACAGGGTACCTTTTACTTCATTGTTGAGCAAAAGAGGGCTATTCTATTCACAGACCTACCAAAAGAATGTCTGTTGGATAATGTACCATATTTCAGAAATTACTGTAGGCTTTAAAGGGATGAAGGAAAAAAAAAAACTATTCTTGCCATCAAGATGTTAATGAAATAGTGAAAAGGCATATCTAGATGTATTTACAATATGTTGGAGAAATTACTATGATGAGCACAAGATGCAATAACAGCATATGGAAATGATCTGCTAAATCTAACTTGAAATGTTTTTGAATATGCGAATAACATTAACCAGGCCATAACATGTGAAAAAAATTGCACAGATCAAAGATTGGTGGCATAGACATTAGTGTTCAGTGGATCATATCACCCAAAAAAGATTTAAGGAGGACCTAGGAAGAGTTACAGTGGTGGAACTAGAAAATGGAAAGGTGAAATAGAACTGAAATTGTTTAGAGAAAAACCTAAAGAATTTGGAACCAACAATAAGTATGGAGAGAGAGGGGTAAACTATAAAGTCTGGAGTGAAGAGGAAGAGAATCTCAGTGAAGTGTAGATACAGTAAAGAGAAATAGGAATTTGCTTCTGGATATTGGTGAACTCAAGACTGAAATTCCTTATAAGAATTTTTAAGGGACATTTGGAAATGCTGATGTAGTACTGGCAAGAAGTTAAAAGTAGAGTTATCTATTTGAGTATCACAGTTATAGCTATAAAAATAGAATAATATCACAAGGGAGATCTTCAGTGAATAAGCTGAGAACAGAAACCAAAGTCAAAATAGCATTCAGTAGTAGAAAGGAGAACTAGAAAGTTCAATGTTTCCAAAAAAAAAAAAAAAGCAGGTCAGTTTCAAGCAAAGGATGGTTAATTTTTTTCAAATATTATGGAGAAGTCAACAATAAAATTTGAGGAAAAAAAGCAATTTCATTCAATGAGTGCAAGACCAAAAATGACCTATCTGAAAGTAGGACCATAGGGTCTAGATGGCAAGGACTCAAGGAAGGTGTAGTCAGGGGAAAGCCAAGTGCTCTTCAGCAAGATAAAAGAATGACAGAAATAGGCAAAACTGTCCCAAGCTGTGCATTCTGAGTATCTTTCTCAATACAAGTAGGGAAAAAAAAAATACAAACTTGTTCTCATACTGTTCTCATACCACTGGATATTAATGGAGGAAAGGAACCCAAGCAGAAAGGTCCCTTGCTGTGACTGTGCCTTTATCCCCTGAGTTCACTGGCAAGGGACTGAACCTATGGTCAGATGGAAGCTGTAAGTGACTAGAGGAGAAATG
The DNA here is from genome assembly GCA_019455555.1 of Galemys pyrenaicus. Taxonomy (NCBI): domain Eukaryota; kingdom Metazoa; phylum Chordata; class Mammalia; order Eulipotyphla; family Talpidae; genus Galemys; species Galemys pyrenaicus. Next base: position 217,168 of record JAGFMF010011796.1, on the reverse strand, counting down.
GGGGGATTTTGCTGGACAATAAACACTTTATATTTGGATTCAAAGTAAAAATCTATCCCTAAGTTTTTGTGCCCTCCAAATTTTGGTTCTATTCACCTAACCATAAGTTTTTCTCAGTAGTTCAAGCAGGTCAAATATTAAAGAACTATGTCATGTTCTGTTGTTATAATTTGATTTATATGTCTTGCTGCTAAAGAGTAGGAAGAAGTTGTATTTGCTGCTGGCAAGGGGGTGGCAGGGTCTGTAAAGAATAAACTGGTTGTGCATCAAGGTCAACCGTAGAACAAATTGAAGGGAATGGAACTAAATGCATGGGGAAAGGAGTGTCACTTTTCAAGAGCAGAAACAAACAAATAAGAAAAGATATTTGCAGATAATGATTTTTATACAGAGAAGAAAGTAGAAGGAAAATACCAAGATATCTTGATCTTGGTCAGATAAGAGTCATAGGTATCTCTACAGAGTTCAGGTAAGAATGGGGAGTCAGAGCTTGAGGTTCTCAGAAAAGTATTTAACTCTCATTGAAGTGAGAGAGCAGCACTGAGGATCCTTCAGAGAAGGCACAATTGAGACCTTGAATGCTTCTCCATGTGAAGCATGCATTTTAAGATAATACTGTGTGCTGAAACCCAAGAGCTTTGTCATTTGTTTATTTTGTTGTTTTTTCTCCCCCCAGAATTTTTAGGAACCTATTCTTCTAAAGTCTGTGTCAGCCTCCCAGAACAAAGTAATCCAGCAAAACACCCTTGCATTTGTTTTGCAAAATTTTGTTTCCCTACAAGACCCAGTCAAGGAAGCAATAGTATTTGTTTTATCTTGTCAAAATTTCTGTAGTTTCTATTGCCACAGACAAACTACCACAAGCTGTAACAGCTTAAAACAACACATATTGATTATCTCACAATTTCTGTGGTTTACTAATCCAGGACTAACTTAGCTGGGTCATCATTTTCAGGCTCACTCAGAAGGCTGAAATCAAAGAGTCAGTTATGATTAGGAATTCATCATGGTCTAACTGCAAAAAGATCTGCTTCCCAGGTTGCAAGATTTTGGAAGAATACAGTTCCTGGCAGGTAGCTGGACAGAAGACCTAGGCTCCTTGGTGACTGTTAGCCAGGGGCTGACATTCTTATCACATGAGTCCCTTCATACGGCAACTTACCTCATCAAAGCAGCTGAGGAAGAGTCAGTGAAGAGTCTACCAATAAGATGGAAGCTACAACATTAAGTAACAAAATTAGAGAGGTGATATTCATCAACTTTGCTGCATTTAATTGTTAGAAGCAAGTTACAGGCCCTACCCATCCACAAGGGGAGCATAATAGCCAAAGACATGGTTACCCATAAGGAATAATTAGTGTCTTAGACTATGTCTGCCTCATATCTTCTACCTCAAAAGAGCAGCACTGACTATATGGCAGCAAAGTGACCTAAAAAACTATAAAAAAAGAAAAATTAGATGCCAGTTTCAATGAGAGAGAGAAAGAGAAATTAAGAGTGGTATAGGCATTTGAATTATGAATCAACACATTTCACATTCATGGAAAACAGTGAGTGGGAAGTGCAGGTGAGAAAGGTGTTCGATTTTATTTCAAGTATCTGTATATTGGCAGAACTTATTAAGATTTATTCTGGAGCTGGACATCAGATTGTAAGAGCAGTTTAAATTTAGTGAATTTTAAATTTTATCATTTATAACTATATATTCTTGATGATGAATAGATAGCTACCTATGCTTTAGTCAAAATAAATGTGATGATGGATTATGCCAAGAAACAAACCTGCCTAGCATTAAAAGATATACGTTAGATTTAGTTAGAAACCTGCCTTTAGATGCTGGATGAAATGTAATTGAAACTTAGGAGATGCGAACATATTGTATGTTAATGGTTTTATATCATATACATTAAATCCTTAAAACTTACATTTCATAATCTTTTCAAATCTTACAAAGCACTATCTATTGTCCTAAACTACAACATAAATTATGCTTCTCTTCTCAATCCTACTGATATGGTTACAGAGTACTGTTACAGGAGCACCCCAGGAACCCCAAAACTGCATGCTCAAAATGAGAACTGCCATCCATTGCATCAAGACAAAACATACTCTAGCGCATAAGACCTTCAATGGAAAAGAACTTCAATACAATCAGTGTGCAATAAAGAAAAGGAAGAGAATATAGTTAAAATCATTTCCCCCCAAAGCACCCAAAGTTACCCATCCCCTATTGGGTAAATGTCCAGCCAAAGCAGGACCCCTGAGGCCCAAATGCTTGCCACAAATCTAGGGCACATTCTGGAAGGTTCAGAGGACTAAGCAAGTGGGACAAAAGTAGCAAAATCAAAATACAAGTCAAAGTAAAGGCTATAATTGTCAGCCTCCCATGTGTCTCTCACCCATGTTTCTGTCTCTTTCATGTGTCTCCATGTCCTCCAAGTCCCTGGTGCAAGTGCAAGGCCAAGAGGCAAGCGCAACTTCGTTATATGTCTCTTCATTCTATGTGACACCTCCAGGTCATCTCGATCACCTTCCTCTCTTCTTCTCCTCAGTCAGGTCTTCCCTTTCTCTCAGTCCTTCTCTCGGGCTTTTCTAACTTCTCTTCCCTGCTCAGCTCCAACTTCTTTGGCTGAGGCAGGAACCTGGAACCTCCCCTTTCTCCAGGGAATACCCTGTTATACTACCACCTTTTTCCTAGTATATCAGTCAACAAAAATTTGAGGTTAATATTTTTTAGGCAAAGAAGTAAATATTTAATTATATATTGTATACTTATATGACACATACATGGATATATGTGAAACTCAAAAACTTATTCAACCTCACTAATAATTAGCACAACAATATAAATGACAAAAGACAATATTTCAACTGTAATTGCCAAATATATTTATAATATCCAATATAAATTTACAAATGGTATTTTTCTATTCTGTAGAAGTACAATTTGGTTAAGTTTACCAAAATCTTTAATTTGGTAAATTTAAAATTGTCTAATTGACACAGCTATTTTATTTCCTAAAGTCTATCCTGATACATTTATTTTTTTTATTAAAATATTTTAAAATGTACATATACTTGCCATTAATTGTAATCCCCATGTATTCCCCATCACCATCTCACCAGTGCACCATCAACTCAGTCCCTCGTGTTCCCATCTTCCCTCAA
>JAGFMF010011796.1:177372-213722 GCA_019455555.1 Galemys pyrenaicus | reverse complement strand
CCCACTCCTAGGAATATACCCAAAAGACACAAATACACTGATTCAAAAGAATACCTGCACCCCTATGTTTATAGCAGCACTCTTTACCATAGGTAAGACTCGGAAATATCCTGATACATTTATAAATATACACACACAAACATTTTACTGCAGCACTGCTTATTTTATTTTTTTTTAAAGATTTTATTTATTTATGCATACAAGAGCTGGGGCACAGACCAGAGGCATGGAGGGGTGAGAGGATTCACCAGAGACAGAGTGGGGAGCAGCACAGGCAGATTGACTGAAATACACTGATGAGGGGAGCAGCAGGTGATACAGGAGAGGTCTGCTGTGCCATGTGGTCACCTCCCTGCCCAGGATTGAACTCAATCTGCAGTGACTGCAGAAGCCCTGCAGTGCGGTGCTCAACCCCTTGCACCAACAGGGAGGCCCAGCACTACTTTTCAAATTTAAAATCTAGAAACTATTTCAGTGTCCTTCAATAATAAAGTACTAAATAAATTATATAGCTATTAATGGGATGCAATGTCCAATTAAAGTAGATGAGGAAGCCATTGTATACATATATGTGTGTGTACAGAAAATATATTCTATATATGCATGTGTCTGTATATAATATGTTGGTACATATAAATATAATGTAGATGCACAGAAAAGTATGGAAAGAGGCACTGAATATTTACACAGCTAATTAGGTTAATTGATTCTGGGACAGTTGGTATGACTGTGGGAAGGATGGGCTGAAACTGTAATTTATCATTCTGTGTGTGTGTGTGTAATTCAAGTATGTGTGTGTGTATTTGAATTTTAACAGGCAGATACCCATGCATTACATGCAATATTTAAGAAAATTTGGCTTAGAAAATTTGGCTTAAAAAATATTTTTATAGCTACATGCAGAGAGAACTGAAACCTGGATTTTTTTCAGATGGTAGCCAATTCTGTTCTTGCTGGTTAGTGTAAGCAAAACTTCTCTCTCCCCACTGATGTGTATAATTAGAACAGGATGTGACAGCAAGAAGAAAGGAGGTTTGTTCTCTACATGTATCACATAGTAGGAATTATCATTTGTAGGCACCAACAAAGAGAATGGAACTGAATCCTAAGAGGTCCATGATGCTGGATCTGTATGATTTATTATTCAGTTAAAACCTCTAAAGGGGGAAATAAGACCTCGTTGTCAACTCTGATTTATATTCTCTCATTTTGCAATTCAATGAGTGATTCAGGTGGGTATTGCCGAAAACTGGTTATGGATTTCACCCAAAGACATATAATTGTATTTGTATTCAAAGTTGCAGCCTCATTCGTTTCATATGATTTTATTTTTAGCTCTTTTCTTTTATTTAATTTTTATTTATGTATTTTCTTCATCCACTAAGACCAGAATGACAGGAGATAGCTGTTTAATATTTAAGCCATTTTTCATGCATTCCTGTAGTTCAATTCTGGCCCTATCCTTCTCTGCTCTAGAATTAGGTGAGCTGCTTGCATTTCCTATCCCCTCCCGAACACTAAATCCATGTTGGACTACTAAGCCCCTGTCAGTCTTATCCAGAAGGTAAATTTTCACTCTTTATCTAGAAACGAGGGAAATAAAGTTCACAACAAATTTGGTTTTAGTGGTTATAGTCTTTGCTTCTATTTGAGAAGTGGGATGATGCAAACCTCTCGTAGAATTACGCTGGCTGTAAGGATTCCAGGCATTTTGTCAACTTCTGCAATCAGCAGTAATGTTCTTTATCTTTTGGAAGGCATTTCAGTAATAGGACTTGGGGGGTTGAAAAGAAAGAATTTAGAGTGGTGTATTGGTAAAACCTGAACATCTGTGTCCACTCAATCAATAGACGCCCTCCTCCCACAAAATGTATTTGACCATATAAATATTTGCATTCTTTAGCTGGTAATTTATTCTTTAAATCCTCTGAAAAGAAAACAAAATATAAGAAGGCATTATGCATGAAAATGACCATCAGACAGTATTTATAATAAAAAAAAATGAAAACTGCTGAAGTCTGTAGTAGGCTCATGATTTCATAAAATGCTTATATTCAGTCAGAGTACTGCATAAAGATTAAAATGGTTGCAGTGAAAAAAATTTAGCAACATGAAAAACATTTAAACCATCAGTGTGAAAGGAAAATGCTAATTAGTACATACACTGTGGTTAAAGCACTGTAAAAAGAAAAAAAAAATCACGGGAAATAAACCAAGAGGAAATTAAGTGATATGCAAAGAGGAAACAAACAAAAAGAAAATACCATAACCCCATTTAAACTTTTTTTATAATCTGCCTATACTTTTTCATTAAATTCATTTATATACTAGTTTATTCTTTAAAATATTTAGTCGCCTTTAAAACGTCAGAAAACTGGAGTATGTTATCTGTTTTTATAACGAATGCACATTAAGTTCTATCTCTACATTTCCATTCTTCATCTTCCTATCCCTAACACACACACACACACACACACACACCCCTCTTCTCCTAACAAGAAGATAGTTGCTGTAGGTATCCACATGCCTTTCTGGTCAATAGGTACCTTTTGCTTAGAAACTCAGAATTTTCATGCTCTTTGGAAACAATCATATTACTACAGTACTCTCTCTGGTGAAATCCAGCATTTTACCATCTGAAGTGGCATTGTTAATATATGTTTAGACTCCAAATAAATAGCAGAATAGGACTAGTCCAGGCATTTTCCTACCAACAGATCTTGAAATAATCAAAAAGAATGAGATTGTTTATAAGATTATACACATTAATCCATGTTTTCAGGGGAGATCAAATGCCTTCATAAACAAATCATAATCCATTTTAAATCTTCAGTTTGAAAGATGCTATGCCACCCTATAAAAACAACATTTTCCCTTCACTCTCTCGCCACAGTATTCTGAAAAACTTAAATTATTGAACGACTAATCATTGGGGGGAGAGGACAGTTAAGAGGGGGCAGAGGCTCTCCCAAGCCTTCCTTTAAAAATAAAAAATAAAAAAACATGGTAGTATGATAGTGACAAGTAAAAAGTAATTTACTACTGTGACCAGTAGTGTAATGACTATAACTGTCTTCACATCAATTTTAGGAATGAGAAATCATTTTATAAACCAGATTTTACTGATGAGAAAACTGAGATGTGGAGAGATAATTAACTTTCACAAAGGTACATATAGAGCTGTAAATGGTGTGTGTGATTCATGAATCCAAAGCTCAGATTCTTTACCACTGCCTTAACTGCTTTCCAAAAATGGATTGATCTGTATAATCTTTATCAGATTCACATTGTAGAAGTGGGCAGGCTATACACTGTACAAGTCTAGGTAGTCCATGTGATACTCTGAAATTGGTTTGATTTCTCTGGATGTTTCTGTTCATCATCCCTTACCACAAAGACTGAATTTCATAGTTTTCTCCAATGGCTCCAGGTCATACTATTCTTTTCTTTCAAGAGATCAACTGACATAAATACATAAATACAGTAAGATACAGTCTGGTTAGAATCATAAAACTAGCACAAATGAATATTGAGCTTTTGGTTGGCAGAGATTCTTTCATGTTTCTTCACTAATGTTTCAACCACCAAGCCCACAGAACTTAAAAGCATATCAACTGACAGCTGATCTTCTAAGAAAATTCAATGGGATCTTTGAAATATTTTGTAATAGGTGTTAAATGTATTTCAGACTATAATTTGGAATGCAAATTTGGAGTAGGTAGTAGGTATAGTATTTAGCTGTTCAACAAATGAGCAAGGGCAGCTACCTAGTACCTGTATTGATGAAAAATAAGTTCAATGCTCTAGATCAATAGAGAAGCAGAAATGAACTGATTTGTGCTTGTATGAGTATTCAATGTTGTGATCTTATGACCCAATAATGATACAAATTACAATTTAAAAATGGATTTGAGCATGATAATCAAAATTCTTAGAATAAATCAATGTTAAAAATAAAAATAGATATTGCAAGTTCTGCTTGGCGTTTTCATATGTTATTCTGCCTAACTCTATGCTTCTATAAATGTGATTCCCATACATAGACGGCAAAACTAAAATTCAGAGGGAGGTAGTTCGCTCAAGATAATTGATGAAACAGGGGGTCAGACTGCAATTCAGGCTTTTGTAAATCTTAAGGATATATTTTGGGGGAAAAAAAAAGCACATCGAAATTCTTCAGTGGTCTCTTTAACCCAGTGTCCCTGAGCAATTTTCAGGAGGAACAGAATATGCTGAGTGGATAATAACTACTACAAAGAAGTGAAAAAAATAAATCTATTGTTGCATGCACCATTATACAAGCATACACGCCCAAACACAAACATGCACTCACACCCAACTTATTAAAACAAATGCCAAGTAGCTAAGATTTATCAGTTAATAAATACAGTCTTCCAATTAGCAACGACTTCATTTATGAAAATATATAGATGAAGAAGCACACATTTATCTCCAAATACATAGCACTGTGGTTGAGACATATGACACACTAGATGCCAAAAGGAAAGAGAGCAAGAGCAGAAAATCTGACCAGGGTTTTTTGGGATTCATCTTTGTGGGAAAACTCATTTTAAAATGTTGAATGATAGGTTGGTCCTTGCTAAGAGCAGGTAAACATGCCAGAACTGGCTTCCTCAACTTCCCTGACTGTCCTGCAATCAGAGCATTAAGTCTGTTAAGGGAGGAAAGAAACATTTACTTGAATTAGGGTGAATCATTTCACTGAAGATAATGTGACTACCAGTAATTTTCAGATCAATTTACACGCTATTCCACTTATTTTATGCAGCTCCTCTTTGCACCTCCACTTGACTGCACAAACAACATGGGTCCTTTTGATTAAAACTTTTCATTTTCTCAGAGCTCAAATTTCAAATGGATATATGTTGAGACAGCACAGGGAATCATCACTTAACTAGTCTCTTGTCACCATTAAGAATCATTGAGAGTCTTGTGACCTCCCTGGTGGCACAGTGGGTTAAGCAATGCCCTATGAAGCAAACTGCAGCATGAGTTCGATCCCTGCTGCCAGTCTGCCTGTTCTGCCTCCCACTCTGTCTCTGGTGAATCCTCTCACCTCCTTGGACTCTGGCCTGTACCCCAGCTCTTGTATGCATAAATAAATACATCTTTAAAAAATATATAAAAATTAAAAAAAAAGAATCATTGAGAGTCTTCATGTCAGTGTGAGCATGTCATGAGTAGAAACAGACCTAGTCTTTCCTTGTGCTTTGTTTTTACCTCCAGATTCCCACATTTCTTCTATAAATCTCTGCCCGTGTTAGATAGCAAGGAAATGTGATAACTTGTACTGCTCAATTCTAAACATGGAACCATTTCCAGATTTTTCTTTTCAAAACAGCAATGGAAGCTCAGAATCTAAAGCATCAGTGGCAAACATCTATTTTACTGCTTATTATTGAGATATTTCTTATTAATTCATTTTCATTTAATAAACATTAAGTATATTTTACTAGTTTCTCTGCTGTGGATGAAGAGGTAAAAAACACTGTGTTCTTGCTCACAGAGAGATTATGTAGACTTAAGTTAACTAACCCTGACCTACAATCAAGGTTAAGACAAGAAACATTCTAGAAGTAATGCAGTGTGACCATGGGGTAAAGGCAGTCATCATTTATGAAAACCAACTACTCTGTTCCAATTGTTCTTCCTAAATTATTTCTTCTCTTACAAAAGCATATAATGTAGATATTATCTCCATATTATATATGGAACAAAGGAATTTTTTAACATTATCAGGAGTGAGATCCAAATATGAAAGTATATTACTCTAACACATTGCCATTTCCATGACTTTTGCTGTCCTCCAGTTGAGGCAGCTCAGGATTACTCTTCTCTTTTCTTTCTTCCTTGACATAAAGCATTACATCCTTTCTGATTATTTTGTAAACTCTACTAGTTTGATTCTGATAGGGCTAGGAGACAAGATGGTAATGAGAAGAGGTAAAGGAAATAAAGCATGAGGAATGAGGTACAGAGCTAAAACTAACCTGGAACTTCTAGTGTTTTAGTTGGCTCAAGATCATTAGTCTCACAATGAAAAAATACTTAACTTTGCATTTCTTCTCTAACACTGTGCTGGTCCATCTTACACTTATGCTCTCCTAGGAATATATCAACTATCTGTTCCACAAATATCTTCACAACTCAGTGGCTTAAAATGATAAATGATTACTTAGTTCAAACTTAGGCTGGGCTCAGCTGCATTCCACACAAGTTTGCTGAGGGTCAGCTGATCTAGAATGACCTCATCTAGGATGTCTGGGATGACATGGCTCAGCTGCTGTCTCTCACCCTCCTTTCAGCTGAACTGATATGTTTCCAAGCCTGAAGCAGAGGAACAAGAGCAGATGGGGAAATGTGCAGGCACTTTTTCAAACCCCTCTTGGTGCCACAACTATTAACATTCTATTGGTCAAAGCAAGTCACATGATAAATTCAGAATCCAGTGGTAGGGATAAACTTTGCATCTTGATAGAAGGAACTACAAAGTGACATTGCAAAAGGCATAGATGCAAAAAGAAGAAAAGACATAGGTCATTGAAACAATTCACCTATTCCAGGGCTAAACAAATAAACTTCTGTCCAAAGGGTACTCATTTTCTTGGTTCTGTATACAGGTTTAATTGAGCAAACATTATTTTATGTGCTCAAACAGAACAGATTAAAAAGAAACTTAAAGAAAATACAATGTTTTCTGTCATTCTGCAGATCAACTTCTTAAAATTCTCTAGAAAATTTGATCATGAAACCATTATTCAAGTTAAGTTTCAATAACTTAAATTCAAAAGTTTCAATAACTAAACTCTTGAGACTCTTTAAATATGTATAAATATGTACAAATATGTATAATTACTAATTCCTACAGAATAACATAGTTACAACTAGATAATATTGTACATAAGTGTGATGAATACATAATTCATATATATATTTACTAGCACTAAATCATTACTATATGACAACCTTCACATTACATTGTATTTGCTCATTTATTGAGGTGTACTTTATTGTATCAATTTTACAGATGAAAAAACTGAAAACCAAAGCTAAATTTGAGCTCAATTCTAATTTTAAAATATATTCCCTAGTCATTGATATTCTTGACTCTGTAAAATTTCCTCATATTAAGGGTTAATTAATATCATCTGTTTTTCTTCAGTTTTCCTTTTTCTCTTCTAATCTAACTCACATAATTCCCAGACTGACATGAGGTGGTGTGAGCCATGCTACTCATATTGTCTGATGATGGTCCAGGTGTAAGGGACACTCCTGAGATATCAGGATGCTCCACAAGCTGGCCCCTGCTGGGTCTTCATTGTTTTGGCTGACGTTACAGTTACCATGCTGTAAAAGGCATGATGAAGTGCTAGCTGGAAATTCACCTACGGGGCGTTGTTGTAAAATTGACTGTCCTGCTAAACAAAATGATTGGTTGCTAAGCATTTTGTTGATGAATTACTGATTGACAAGATGAATTACTGATTGGCAGATAATGTAACACAAAATTCTCTAAAACTGATTCTGTAAGACCACTGATACCAAAAAACTAAATAGTAAGAGTTGTAATCAAAATATGGTTGTTTAATAATAATAACTCAAAAGTTAGTTATTAAATAGTTTCCCAGACTTAAACATCTATTAAGGGAAACTAGTCCTGGAAACCCAGGAGCGACCTCTGTGGCTTGGACCAATATGAAAGGCTCTGCGATTCCTTGGCGATGAATGAGTCCCATAAGCCATTCTTATCCTTCTCCCCTTTTTCCCTGCTATTGTTTTACTTAAAACATAATCGTATGTAGAAAAACTCCATAGTAACAAAAAACATTACTAATCAGTTTTAGGTTCAGAATATAATGAGGTTAGTTGCCCCATTTAAAGGTTAAAATAGGACTTGGATATGATTTAAGTTTTAACTTTAGTATTTCCCTTTCATTGGGGCATCTGTAGCTCTTTAGGTACTTTTGACCCTAGACCTTGTGACTAGTACTTCATCTTATACTCAAAGTAAAAGTAAAATCTTTAGTTGTGATTATGCAAAGTTGCTATGCCTACCTTGACTTTGATAAATAAACTGAGTAACCATAGAAACCGGGATACTAATAGAAACATGATTGTTTTATACATGGGCTTTACTTTAAAATTGTATAGGTCATAAATCTTGGCTAAAGGTCATAAGATCCTGGGCTATTCTTAAGAAAAGTGTAATAATTGTTATTTCTGTTTTATGCAAATGTTGATGTAATCTCACCGGCTTGCTTGTAATGTATAAATAAAGACCAGCTGAGGTTATCAGCAGAAGATACTTACACCCTAAAAGAGTGTCTGTATTTTCTCATTATCTTCCCCAATTCCTTCATTTGCTTGACGCCTGTCTTTTCCTGCAACGTTCCTGGCCATAGCTGGAGCTGAGGGAAGTGCTATTTCTGATGATCACTCTCCTGCATTCTATCTGAGAATGGTTCCCTATCCACTATGGTTCAGTTTCAAACTTAACAAGGAATTTTGATACCTTCACAAAATAATGTATCCATCTATCATCCTCTCCTGTCTCGGTACTGCTATAATCTGAGCAATATCCAGAAGGATTTTTGCTTTATTTCATACCACTCCCAATTCTATCAAGGGTTTCTTGAATTTTCTTTGCCCATTTTCCTTTTCCCATAGGATATTGTCCTCTAGCTAAATCCTACTTACCTTTCAGGCTTGAACACAAGACATATTTTATAAAGAATATTCTCATCCATTTTTTGATACAAACTAATATCCTCTTATAGAAAATCATTGTGAACCTTGAGTAGAAGCATTCACTGAGTAGTGATGAATAGCCAGGTCAAGACTGTACATATTTGAAACATGCTGTTCTGCTACAAAGTGTGGGAAAATATGGACAAAAAAAGGACAAAGGAAAGTTTCATCTAATCATCTCTACCTAAGTAGTTGAATTTGACAAAAGGGAGCTTTATTTTTTCCTTTTAAATGCTGCTTTCTCAACATATAGGGCCCAACAGTCTGTCACCCCTTCTCAAAATGAGTCGACAGGAAAGAGAAAAGTCAAAGGAAGTCTCTAATGGGGTACCAAATTAGCACATGGAAAAGCAAACGTGTCCTGCTCATTATGAATTGTTAATGGCCTGTTTACTGCTGAAGCTGTCACAGAAAATAAGAGAGTCTGGTAAGTCAATAATTTATTTCAGACTGTAGAATTAATTAGGAAGACAATTAAATAATTGTGGGAAGGCAAAAAATATGTTTGGACGTTTTGTTTTTAGAACTCAGTGGTGATTTACATGGTGATTGAATACTGCTTAGAAGGGAAAAAAAGAAGTCAGAAAGGGAATAAACTTTCCTGGTGTTTCTTCATTAGAGGTGTTGATAGCATCTAGTGCTGTCAACCTCTTCAAAGAAATTTCATTCAGAAAGCAGTCAGCAAGGCACTGTATTAATACCTAAGACTATTTGAATAATTTTATATTTCATGTAAGATATAATGGGAAAATATGATATGGTCTCTATTTTTGCTATATTTTGAAGTTATACAATGAATAATGATCTTTTACTTTTGTATCTGCCACATGACTCTCAACCATGGATCCAAATGAAAAGTAACACCGGCAGTGTACTTTAAAGCAACTATCTTTATAAACAAGTCAGGTCATAGACTTTTTTAAAAGGGATAGTAAGATTTAAATAGAAATAATAATCCATAAAATAGTATTTTTCATGCTGAAATTGTAACTGTCACATCTGTTTCATCTAAGCTATTTCCATGCCTTTGTACTCACCTACATTAATAAAGAAACTGGTGATCTGGTTACAGGAAATAATTTATAATTATGATATTATAACAATCAGTGTTACAGAGACTTGACTTTGCTGTGCTCTGAATTGGTGACAAACTATGGGGAAAAGCTGATGTTTCTTTCCATATATATTTACCATAAATTGTCCCACTGCATTCATATATTAGGGGGGAAAATCAACATTTTGAAAACAGTCACCAGAAAACTTTTTTTCAAAAGCCTGGAACTTGGAAGGAGAAATGAAACTATGAATTATATAGTGGGCACATTTCTTTTGTAAAGTCAGTACACAGAAATTTATAAGCTCAATAAACAAAATCTTGAAAAATTCTTATTTTAGAAAGTTTAAAATATACACTTATAAGATTCCTTTTCCCTGTTAAAGCAGTTCTTAACCCTGACATTTCACTGCTCTGTAACTGACTGCACTTCAGGAAAATCTAGAAAAAGTCAGCCCTCAAAAGTGCTCATGGTAGAACATGATTTGGGTAATTTATAGATAGAAATTGCAAAATCATCACCATTATTATCATCAGTGTCTTGGAAGTAAATGGTAGACTTTTCTGTTGCTGCTTATCAGCAAGTCTGGACTCATCATGAGTCATCAGCCAGAGCAGAAGACCCCAGGCCCTAGCACGGGCACTCATGAAGGCAACGCAGACCTGCAGGAGTGCTGAGAAACAATCAAGCTACCAAAAGAAACTCAGTTCCTCAGGGCCTAAGGCTTGCTCCTGTTTCCAAAGCACATGGTGGGGAAGAAGCTGGGAAGAAGGGAAATTGCAGCTTAAGAGCAAAGCAGAATCTTGACTTCTGAACTGGTTTGGACTCCTGTATGAGCAGGATGGTCTGGGTAACTGGGAAGTAGAGAACTCACTCTACTGCTGTGGGGATCCAAAAGCTTCAGCTATGAGGAGGAAGGAAGGAAGTTCCTAATAGAGGTTAGGAACTCAAGATTGGAGAGAGCCCCTAACCATCATAAAATTTTAACAAGCAGTCTGCACTTTGGGACCAGTTCGCTTCTTTTACACACACACACACACACACACACACACACACAAATATTTTACAGGTAAAAATCACTCTCATTTGGTTGGCAGAGAGTGTATTATCTGCTGAAGTCAGTTATGAGAAAGATGATACAATCAGGAGAGGTTTTCTTTCTTTGTCAGATTTCCAAGTAGGATAGAGATGAGAAATTTCCACAAGGCCAGCTGGCCAGTGAACACTTCCTCTAAACAGTGAAACAGGAGGGCACTCAAGAGAGATCAAATCAATTGGAAACCATCCAAGAAAACTACATGATTTTGAATTTTACTCCTCTGAAGTTACTGGGCCAAATGTGTCTCAAATTCCCTTTAAGACTTTGCTTCTATAGTCACTTAGAATCCAGTTTGCCCTTAGGCTTTGCCCATCTTTGTAGAAGCTGTTTCAATTCAGCACAACTTACAGCTGTCTTCTGTAAGTCGGAAGTTCTGAAAAGTTTAGTTCATGGCTTCAGTTAGCATCATTACTTTCTGAGATGGCTAATAACTACTTTACATTTTTCCTTCTTTCTTATTTTTGCAATGAGTTCTTTCTTTTATTAAATCTTTTGATATAATAAATTAGAATTTTCATTGTTACTTTTTAAAAGGCCATATTAACAATTTAAAAATGCAGTGCTGGTTCTAAAATTCCTCTTTTTTAAAAAAAAAGTTTTATTATTTATACATACATGAACTTGGGCAGAGGCCAGAGGTGCGGGGGGTGAGAGGATTCACCAGAGATAAAACGGGGAGCAGAACAGGCAGATTGACTGAAATACACCATTGAGAGAAGTAGTGGACGAAGAAGGAGAGGTTTGCAATGCCATGTGGGTTAGCTCCCTGGCTGGGGATCAAACTCCTGCTGCAGTAGCTGTGGATTGCTTCATAGAGTTGAGACTTAACCCATTGTGCCACCAGGGAAGCCCCATATCTTCAAGACTCAAGAAGGGAGCAGAGGCTTCCATTTACACATTCACTAAACAAATATTATATAGCATCTACTATATGCCAGACCCTGTTCTATACAACTGAGGTCCATAAGTTACCAAAATATCAGCTAAAATACCAAGTTATCATAATTTTCTCATTTGGGAAGAGACAGATAATATATCTTTCATTGGCAAGAGTCAGATGATATACAATATATAAGTGATGGAACATGAGGTTATTATGTCTGGATTCAGTTCATTCTGAAACTAACATCTTCCTTTGCCAGATCTGCATCAATTCCTTTAGGATGAATAAGGAAATACTCGTTTTTTCAGTATGTTCACTTTATAATACAGAAGATGAAATAGGACACATTCCTTTCCTATTTCATGAGTTATTGGGTTATATAAATTAATAAACAGAAAAAATTTTTAAAAAAACATGAAAATCTATATGTCCACAACAGAAGTACGTTTTAGCTGTTAAAAACTACTAGAATGCACTAGCATGAGATGATATTCCTCCCAGAGGCCAAACTTGAATTCTGATTTTGCTCTTCCAAACTTGCCTGCCCCCTTCTGCACATTTCCTATGGGTCCCCACCAGAGGTGCCTTAAACTTGTGGCAGGCTTTGAGCTTCAGCCTTTCTGTTTTGGGCCAATTCTGTGTGGCTGGGCATTTATGCACAAGGGAGTGGGTAACTTTGAGTGTTCAATTGGAAACTATTTTAATTATATTCTTTCTCTTCTCTTTATTGCACATGAATTACATTAAAGTTACTTATTGTTGGGGCCTCCCTGGTGGCGCAGTGGGTTAAGCAACGCACTGTAAAGCAAACCGCAGTCACTGCAGCACGAGTTCGATCCCTGCTGCCGGCCAGGGAGGGGACCCACATGGCGCTGCAGACCTCTCCTGCCTCGCCCGCTGCTGCCCTCGGCAGTGTGTTTCGGTCGGTCTGCCTGTTCTGCTCCCCACTCTGTCTGGTGAATCCTCTCACCTCCCTGAACTCTGGCCTGTACCCCAGCTCTTGTATGCATAAATAAATAAATCTTTAAAAAAAAAAAGTTACTTATTGTTGAAAGTCTTATGCACTAGCGTTTACTTTGCCTTGATGAAGCAGATGTCAGAATCAATTTGGAATGGGCAGGTTTGGGGGTACTGAGGTAACCCTGATACTGCCGATAACACTTGTTTTTTCCCCCTGACTACGATACGCTTATTCCCACAACTGAAACAGCTGACTTACCACAAATAGTTGAGTTCTCGGCACCAAGACAATGTGGACCTGCCACAAGCACAACCCATAAATCTCAGTGTGGGCACCACCAGCTGTGCAGCCTAGGCCAAGAGTGCGAGCATTTCAAAGCTTCACTTGATTTTCAGAAAAAGAGGCTCTGAGTTTGCCTATTAAGAATCCAATTCAAAGCCTAAGTGAAGGACATTTAGAAAATAAATGAGCTCTCCTTGGATCAGGTTCTGTTACCAAGTCAAGTTTTAGTAGGTACATAAGCGGTTATGTTTTCCCCTCAAATTGCTGCACAGGTGGGAGATCACAGAGAGATGATGCAAATGAGCTGGCAGTTTAGAACAAATTAAAAAACAGTGTCAGATATTAACATGCAAATGCCAATACTGCATATGTACAACAATGAATTGAATATTGAATACGATTTTTATTTTTATCTGACAGCCAGCTTATGTCAGTGGGCATTTCACAAGCTGCGACAGAGGAGGATGCTTCTGCAAGTGTTGAACCCATAAGACCCTTAGGTTCCTGCTTCCAGTGGGGGCAGATTATAGGTTAGAAAGAAAAGTGGCACAACTGAAGGAGACCTTAACAAATGGCACTGGGAGAGAGCCAGGTTTTGCATGCAAGGAGTGCTTGGGGAATAAAGCCTTCTGGCAGTTTGGTTGTGTTTATCCCAAAATGTTTGCATTTTGTAAGGGAATGATGATAATGATAGGTTTCTGAGATATATAAATCAAGGAAGATTCAATAAAAAACAGAAAATTTTGAATATGCATATTTTGACCCACCCTTGGGAGCAGAGGCTCCCATATGACAGGCTTGGTGCAAAGGGGGAGAGTTTATATTTGCGAATTCTGAGTACGTAATACCAGCAGAGTCCCTTGAGACAGCCCCTGCAGCATGGGTTTCTGTCTGGGGAGCACAGCAGGCCTCTCTGTTGTCATTTGTGGACTGTCCTCCCCTGTGCCCTCATGACTTCCCCTCACTCTGCCAGCCTGACTACAACCTGGACTTACAATGACTGGGCTGTTACACCCTCTCCTTTCCTGCTCCTTCAACTTACTGAAGAACGGTGTTGACTAGTCAATAACCTGCAGCTAGCTCTCAAACATGATGTAGATATAATTACTCTATATTGATTTGAGTAAATAAACCTCCCATTATACCAGTCGATCTGTTGAACCGATTTGATCACAAAAACATATAGTCACATCTAGAAAATTCTTTGACATAGATAAAGTGAGATTTCTCTGACTTAACAAAAGGAAAATGTTTGTAAAAGCTTATTTGGTTCATTGATTCTTTAAATCTGCAAATATTTATTAAACATTCAGGCACTACCCAGGCGGACACTCTTTTTTCACCCCTAAATTAATAGTAATTTTTCCCAGCTGATTGAAAATAGTCCATTTCCCAAAACAAATCGCTCAGAACTATAAATTGCTCTTTAATCTTCTGTAGTTTTATTCACAGATATCTTGCATGGTCCTGCATAGTGCCAGTTACCAGACTGAGTTGTATCTGATAATCACTACATGGAAGCCTCAGGAATTCTGCTAGCATCAGGAATTCTGCTAGCATAGGTATGTCACTGCTGAAACTTCAATCTTTACAATTTTAAAATAATTTTTGTGTTTATTAAGAGTAATATGAACAGTTTTTAAAAAGTGATAATAAAGGTTAACACAATGAAATAATCCATTGCCAAATCATTTCCCCATTCTGGATCCTTCTTCCCCCCAAAAAACCCCACTTTTACCTGTTTTTTTTTATTATTATTTCTTGGAACTCACATATGTCTAAATAACATGTCTAGATTGTTCTCTTCACTACTTCATCTTCTCATTCATTCTAGAAATAAGTGCTTAAAGAGTGTCTGTACTTGTCTAGAAATAGAAATAATTTTACCTATTCAACATATTATTGCAAATTTGTTTAACTTGTTATCTGTAAGAGGTCCATTTACTTTTGTTCCTTTTTTTCTTATGTATTTACATATTTTCATAGACCAACATAATTTTTTCTAAAGAAAGACAGTCTACTACCTCCAACAAAAACATGCTGATCTTCTCTTTGTGGAAACTCTTGAAATGCATCAAAACCTAGAATGAGATGAACTCACTTTAACACACTAGAAACAAGAATATGTCAGTGAAAACATGGAGTGGCAGGAACACAGTAGACAGAAAGTTGATATATCTATGTCACATTCATAAATCATGTTGATTATATACAAGTTAGTTAACATCATTATTTATTCCTATCTTTAATGTCTTATTTAGTTCATTATATTTGCCAAGTACTGTGAAGACTATACTTATTTTCTTAATTGATGGGGGCCAGCTATGGAACCTCTGAAATTTCAGGAAAGTTTCCCTATGATGGACTTTTGCCTCACGGCATAGGTAGGTGGTCCCCATCATTTCCCCATTTTTTGTTTTTACATTCATTGTCAAAACACCTAATGGCACTCAGGTTTATCCAGAATTGTTTAGGTTGCTTGCAGCCACAGGAAAGATCTTCTTTAAAACACTTAAAAGTACATTTAACTTTTTCACTGTCACTGCCTGTGTGGGCAGGCACACCCTCCTAATTCAAGGCTCTGGTCAACTACACATTCAGTCCATCCATCAAATTTATCACATTACGTGCTCTGGTTGTACTTTGACTAATTGTATTTCTCCTACAGCTACGTCAGTCACTTTAGTAATTGTACACCAACCACCCTATGTTGCACTTCCAGTTCACCTAGAAGAATCATGGTATGATGATTCTGGTGTTTATGCTCTTCAAATAATACAACAAGAATTGAGTTGCCCTAAGAGATTTGTTGCTTGTTATTGGGCATCACAGCACTTATAGCTGTCATTAGCTCCTTTGCTGTGTCCACCACTGCCCTGGTTAAACAGATCCATACTGCACATCATGTTGATAACCTTTCACGTAATGTGCCCTCATTTTACAGGGAAGAATTGACAGAAAATTTGAGGCTCAGCTGAATGTCCTTGAAGAAACTCTTCTATACATTGGCAACCAAATTCAACATATTAAAACCCATTTAACTACCTGACATCACTCTAAGTGGATTTGTATAACTTCCCATCTTTACAACTCCTCCTCCATTCCTTGGAGTGATGTCAAAAATAATTTTTTAGGTGTCTGGGACAATAACAATGTCTCATTTGACTTAGGTGCCCTTCAGGACAGCATTAGGGCAATCAGTTTGGCCCATATCTCCTATTCAAAGCCTGCTGAAGTTGCTACCTCATGTTTTGTCTATGTTACAACAATATACTACTAAAACTGTTTGGTTCCCATCCTTCATTAACACTGGTATATCCTTACTAATTATTGTTTCTCTTTTGTGTTTATTTCCAGTCATCATCAAACTGGTCTGCAGGGGAATCAGACAGACCCACATCGAATTAAAAATGTTACAACTTCAAGCCAAAAATAAAAAAGGGGTAAATGATGGGGGTCAACTATGGAGACTCTGATTTTTCAGGAAATTTCCCCTATGATGGGCTTTTGTCTCATGGCATAGGTAGGTGGCCTCCATCACTTAATAGGTACAATAGTTGCCCAATTTTTCAGATGAGAGAAATTAGACCTAGAGAAACATATTTTTTCCAAGATTTTGCAACAAAACTGAGATTTAAACTCAAGCATATACCTGGAACCACATTTATGTCATTCTCCCTTTTAGTTAAGTCAATGAAGTGAACATTAAATTTACACTGTTTGTCAGGCACTGTGCTTTGCTACTTGTCGAAGACCAGCTCTGGCTGAAGGCCAAGTCCCCACAGGATGGAACAGGATGGAACACTTGATCAGGATATGACACACATTCTACTGAGGGTCTCAGCAGGTCTTCATTTATATATTACAAGCAAGCAGTGGGATTATATCAGCATGTGCATAGAGCAGGAAGTTAACAATGGTTAACAATCATTACTTTTTTTTTTTAAGAACAGTTTGGTGGTCTTATGATCTCTAACTAAGATTCACAACATATACAATTTACGTGCAAAACAACATGTTTCTATTGGTATTTCGATTTCAGTTGTTATACAAGTTATTTATTAATGTTAAAACAGGTATAGCAACTGTACACAATCACCACTAAATGATTTTTTTTTTACTCTGAGTATAAGATAGACTACTAATCACAAGATCTAAGATTAAAGTAGTGTTAATGCTTAAAAACTACAAACCCCCAATAAAAGGGAAATACTAAAATTAAAACCTAAATTATATCTAAATTTTATTTAATCTTTAAATGAAACCCCTAACCTCAAAATACCCTAAACCTAAAACTTACAATCACAATTTAAGCAAAACAAAGGCAAAAGGGAGGGGAGGAGGGTAAGAAAGGCTAAAGTGACTTATGCATCACCTAGGAAATGCAGTCTTTCATAATGGCCCAAGTTACAAAGGAAGGTTATGCTTAGGTCCCGGAGATTTGTTTCCCATAGTGAATGTAGGCCTGGGAATTTTCCTAATAACTAACTTTAGAATTTGTAGAATGACCACATCTCAATTGCATTTATGTTACCTGGTTTTATGGTATTGATTTTCTTGAATTTGTATTGTAATATTAGCCAATCAGTAGTACATCATCAAAATGCATAGCAGCCAATTACTTTGTTTAATAAAACAGCCAATTTTACAACCACCCCCATGTATAATTTTCCAGCAAGCACATTTTTAGAAACTTACAAAACTTTAATTATAGAATCAGCCAAAAGAAAAGGGAATCTG
Organism: Galemys pyrenaicus; assembly: GCA_019455555.1. NCBI lineage: Eukaryota > Metazoa > Chordata > Mammalia > Eulipotyphla > Talpidae > Galemys > Galemys pyrenaicus. Next base: position 195,933 of record JAGFMF010011796.1, on the reverse strand, counting down.
GCAGGGGCCAGCTGGGAGCCCTGATTTTTCAGGATAATTCCCACATGACAGATTTTGTCACACAGCGTGAGTAGCATGGCCCCCATCAGCTACTAGGTTTTAGATAAGATGGATAAGTTACGCATATCAGGTAGCTGCAGGGACTCCACTTGCATCATCATAGCCTCCTCTCTGATTCCAGGCATATTTCAGTGGTAAGTTCCAGGTGGTCCTCAATTCCTGATCACAATGTTCTGATAGCTTTTCCTCTAAAGCATGTACCCTATTCCTACTGACATGGGAATGATCAGGATGACATGCCCTATTTCCAATGACATGGGAATGACACGTGGGTGTGCCCAGGAGCTGCCATTGCCTTTGCTTATATGAAGCTGGAAAGTATTCTAGTTACAATTCAGAAGAGTATACGCATTAGCTAGAGGACAAAGCTGGTACAAATACAGTAGAAAATTCTAAAAGCCATCCTTTAGGCTTCTCAGGAAGTCCCTGGGGATTCATCCCTCCATGCCCCCACCCTGTCCATTCAGTGACCTCTAAATTACATCCTTATCTAGATTGGTTTTTCCTCTTTCCCTGTTTCACTCTCCTAAGGCACTCATTCTGGCTCTCTGGCATCATGTCTCAAAGATTATCTAAAGTAAACCCAAGTTGAGATATATACTAGTACTATGATAGGGGGTAATGTAGAAACATAAAGTAAGGGGTACTTAGTAAAATGAAGATAATTTCCAGTCAGAGAAGCCTTTTGGAAAATAACTATAATTAACTTTTTTATATTCAAGCAGAACAAAATGAGCAAAACAAAGTGTGACATGAGCCATTCACTCAGTCATTCACTGCTATTTATTGAGTGATATACTTGCTGGGGATATTGTGTTAAAACAAATAATGACCCTATAAACTCTATGTAAAGTGAGAAGTGGACAACGGTTATAGAGAAAATATGAATAGGAGGAAGGAACTGTAATTCTGAAACCAATTTTCTCCACATAAACAAGCTACTCTGATACCCACTGGGTATCCTAAACCTTACTCAATACTGATACTGGGTACCTCGAGACAGCATCAGATCACACAGGTGAAAGGGTCAGTCCACAAAACAGTTCCTACTGTAAATGCCATTCAAAGCCCAGATTGTTATCTGTGTTTGTTTCTGACCTATTGGCTATAAATTGAAGGTTCTTATGACCCCTTCCTTGAGTTAAGTTCATTTGCTAGAGTAGATCAGAGAGCTCAGGAATCTAGTTTACTCACTAGATTACTAATTAATTGCAAAGACTGTTAAAGAATATGAATCACCAGCAATACTAAAGGTACAAAGGGTGAGGTTTCAAAGAAAGGAGCTTCTTTCCCTATGGAGTCAGGGGCCTGCCTCAGAGACACATGGATGCATTCTGATTCTCCAGTCTAGAAGTTTGCATTATGATTTTTGTATAAAAGCTTCACTATCAGAGTTATGGTTGATTAAAGCATTGGCCATTGGTGATTGATTCAGCCAATAACTCCCACACCTTACCCCCAGAAATCAAGGGGTGGAACTAAAATTCCACTCCACTATTCATGGTTAGTTCTCTGGCACCTCCCCCCCTCATCCTCAGGGGATTTCCAAGTCACCTCATTAATATAAACACAGTTGTAGTTTATTTGCCCCCTCTCCTACCTGAGTATCCCTCCTTAGGCAACCTGGTAGTACCCCACTCCCAGGTCACCGTTTTAATGGTGAACTTAGTGTGGACATTTAATCAGTAATGCACTACACCCCAGGACTCCTAGACTCAAGTGATCCTCCTGCCTTTACCTCTCAAGTAGCTGGGAACACAAGCGATCACACCGCACCAGCTTTACAACTATAATTGAAAGATAATTGCCATGAATAACAAGACACCCACTTCACCTTTAAGGCTTTGAAATGATATTAGAAACTGAGGAAAAGAGAACAAATATTATAACAAAAGATGTTCCCATTGCTCTTAGTGCTCAGAAAATCCCACAATATCATACGAACAGAGAAGGTTGGAAAATGCTATTTTAGAAAGGCCTGTCAAAGATAGCATCTCAAAGGAAGGGTACTTGATTGAAGAACTCAATGAAGTGAGAGCACCAGCAAGTATCTGTGGAAAAGTATTATGGACAGTCAGGAACAGGTGAAGTGTGTTCAGGAAATACAGTGAGCTTGAAGCTGAGGAAGTTAGGGAGAGTAGGAGGAAATTCAGCCAAGGATTGAGAGGTCCTTGAAAACTAAGCACTTCATCCATGTTAAGAATGTTAACAGTTTTTTCACTTCTTTTGGAATTCAGTTCCCTCATCAAATGAAGATGTTATAAGTTCACAACACCCTTCATGATTCTAACAACCTACATTCAAGTCCCTTTGCAACTGGGACCTAATCCCATGCTAACCTTGCTTTACAATAGTTCTTTGAAAGGTTGGGTAGATTGTCAGGATGAAGATTTACCAGTCAAGTATATGAAAATACTATGTTTTCCTTCAGATTCTAACACCCTCTTTCCTAGATGTAAATAAGTTTCATTACAATTTACACAGGTAGGGCCCTGACTAGATGGCTTTCTGGACAATGATTTCAAGATGGGGTACTCCTCAGTGGCCTATCCACTGTGGCTCCAAATGGAGACTCAGACCCTCTCTCCTCCTTTTGTATATCAAATATTAACTGAGTGAGGACAAAGAGAGCAATTTATGGTGTGCCCCTAATACTGGGCTTGAAGAAACAAGTTCCACCAACGACATTGAGTCCAGAACCCACCTCTATTTCAGCTGGGAGCAGAGACTAGAACATGACCCAGCTAACTTTGTGAGTAAACATATCTTCTGCCCTGGGCTTCCTGTGAAGTTTCTATTTGGTATTACAATGTTAGCTGAACCCTTCAATTTATACGAGCAAAATGAGGGGTATATTTTCTTCCAAGTTAGAAAAGAAAAAAATGAATGAAAGTCAGTTTGGCAAAATGGAAATAAGACAAACTTAATACATCTAGTTTTCATGCCTACTTTTTCCCACTCCTGGACTATACTTTTAATGTGTCCCACCATTTTGGATAACAAGTCCATCATCTACTATACCTTAAATAATAATGTTCACTGTAATAAACTCAACTATTCAAAGTCTCACAATAAGTGCATTTAAACATATATGGACTGAAAAATAGCTGATTCTACTATTATTATTATCACTAATGAAATTAGTACTGTTATCTATCTGAGAAAAATTCTAGCCCCTTAGAAAAACCTCCCCTTTTAGTTCTGTCGGCCTCTGACAACACAGCACTTGAGAATAAAAGGCCTCTACCATGGATGTATATTCTTTTTTCTTTGGCTTGAAGTTTTAAGCTGCTTACAACATGTGGAATTCAAAGCTGCAGGCACACAACTGTCAGAACTGTCAGGAAGATTAACAACAGGTATTTGAAAAGAAAACAATAGGCAGTTAAGGAGCTGTTCTTGGAGTATGATTTATGAAGGTTTTCATGATAAGACCATGGTTTTGATGAGAAAACAGTACTCATTTCATGAAACTCAACTACATGGGTGTTTCAATAAACAAGTTGCTTTTGACCAGTAGATGCTATTCATAGACCTAAAGCATCCTTGAGAATAAACAGTCAAAAGGAGAGATCAGAGTTATGTAGAGGCAACCCCAGGTTCATGCTAACCAAATAAACTTCTTGTGTCCCCCTTTTTATATATCATCTGAAATACAGATGACCCTTCATTTATATTTTATGGAGGTATCAGTTAATCAGCCTCAAGTCATGCCTTGCAGAAAGTACCCAGTTATTTTATTAAGTGTAGCTGTAAAATAATTGATATATTAAAAATAAAAGTCTCATAAACTTTATTAAATATATGAAGGCACAAGAAAAAGAAAGGGCTTAGAGTTATAGTTCACCACAGTGATCATAAGAATTATTCAGTCATTAAAAAGGTTTAGTCCCACAGGATTCTCAACAGAATATTTCAAGTGACAATGTACCGGGGCTATTAAGAATAAAATATACACACAAATTGATAATTGGCACAGTATTTGATTCTGGTGGCAATAAGTTACAATTACTTCACTCTTTCATTTTTCAAATCTACTTGATCTGAGCTTTTTTTTTCCCCTGAGACATTTTTAGGTAATCAGTCAACTTTAAGTAACTGAAGATGGGGGGGCTCTGACAAGGGGTTTATCCATCGTTCTTCTCTCCCACATGGCTCTCCATATTCACCAGCAGCTACCTCACTGTAGCTTAAGGCTCCAGCTGCCCTTTGGTTGTGCCATATTATTCAACTTCAGAGAAGCAGTTATAGAATAAACCAGGTGTGCCTGCTGGAATAACTTGATTGAGATTATATCTAAACAAGGATCAGCTATTAAGTTTCATCAAGCCACATTTTTGCTCTATTTCATAGAAACAGCAGGTGAGTTAGACTGGTTGCTTGCTAAAGAAAAACATATTAAGAAGGCTTAAACCTCAAGCAAGCATGGATATAGAAGTGTCGTTGGTGATAAAAATCTAACCCGTAGGACATTTCTATAGCTATAATCTAGATGATTGAAATGAACATTACTATTTTAGGTTTAACACAGAGGATTCTGTGCCTCAAGGGGTACTTTTGAATCCCCTAGACAGTCCCCGGCATCACTGAAAAATGTCTCTACACATTATGTAGCTACATGGAATCCAATGAAAATATTTAGAACATACGTCTTCAGCAATGGGTTCTTGGCTGCAACAAATATATCAAAATGACTATACTTGGGCGAAATGGGAGACTGGAAAGGAAGTGACAGTTTTAAGAAGATTAAAAAACCAACCAACTTCTGTAAGATTAAAAAAGAGAGAGCCAGGAGGATCATTTATAAAAGGAAGGATGTAAATTCTCTACAACCTGATTGGTTTTCCCTGGAATTTGCTAGCTTTAATGAAACTGTTATTCCTGAAGGAGTGAAAGCTCTTTTCTAATGTGAATAAAGCATACTGGGGGTTGGCATATTGTTAGTCTTTGGCCTCAGGAGACTATCTCTGAAGACCTAATTATATTACAAACATGTGGAAATGAGTTTAATAATCCCTTGTGCAGAGGTTTCATGGTGGCTGATTTCTGAATGTTGGGATAGTTAACACAGAGCATTCTTCGTGAACTCCATAAATCACTCCTTTTCTGCATTTCCATACAACAACTAAGCTATCATCAAACACTTATTTTAATCAAGTGACCTTTATTGTATTAAAAATGCCTTGGGGTTTTCATTGACTTTCTTTATGATAGAGTTACTACCAAAGTTTGCACATGACAAGTATGATTTACATTTTTTAAGTCAACCATTCTAAGGAATTAAAGAGCAAACTCTTAAATTTAATAAAATGTTGTTTGAGCTTTATGAGCCAAATTTTTGCTTGCTTGTAGCCTCTATTGGTAAAGAGATAAAACCCATTATTAGTTTAGTAAAGCCAGAGGTGGCATATACGACTGGAAAGATAATGGCCTTGGGAGTCACAGGAGAAGAAGCCACTAAAAATTCTTGAGCTTTTCCCCCAACTTTGCAATGAAGTAATAGTATGCAACACTGTAGTGTCTAAATAAATGGAACAATGTAAGAGAAAACATTTTGGTATTTTTTTAAAGATTTATTTATTTACGCATACAAGTTCTAGGATATGAGCCAAGAGTGCAGGGGATGAGAGGAACCACCAGAGAGAGAATGGGAAACAGAACAGACAGATATACTGAAATAACACTGCTGAGGGGAGCAGTGGGTGAGACAGGAGGGGTCTGCCGCGCCATGTGGGTCAGTTCTCTGGCCAGGGATTGAACTTGTACTGCAGGGCTGTGGACAGCCCCATAGTGCTGCACCTCAACCCCTTGTACCACGAGGGAGGCCCAAGAGAAAGCATTTTGTCAAAGACAAATTATTGCACAAGTAGAGGACATTTGTATGTGTATAATCATACATGTAATACAATGCTACATGTATTGCTAGCAATTAAACAATTCAGTAAATCATTGACTATTGAGAGCATAGATTTTATTTCAACTGAGTTAATATAGACAGAAACAGAGTATTTACTGTTGGTTACCGAGGCTAAAATATATGTCATTACCCAACAAATGCATGACATTACTCATCAGAAAAGCTATTACTGAAAACCTTACTAGTTAAGGTCTATAGTCTACTCATAATAGGTATAGGAGTATAGCTGTTCAGTTTATGGATGATCCATATAACATGCCAATAAATGCTCTTACAGAGTCGGGGTTTGACTCTACAGATATACAGGTACACTACACTGTCAGTTTCTTAAGGACAGGGATCTTCATCTATTTTGTCCAGAAGCTATCCCAATTACTTGAAAAATTTCTTGCACATGAATACCTATGTGTTAATAATGAGACTAAAAATTTTAAAAATAGACTGAAATTACTTCATAAGTGAGATTGCACCTTTTTTCTAGATCTTTGAAGGTACAGCAAGCTTCAATAAACCAGCTCAGTAGTGCTGCAGCTGATAACTAGAGTTATGTAATCCCATGGAGTTCATCCTTCCTTTGACTGGATTGACTTGGGAGCATTGTAAAGAGAGTTCTTGTTGAGTGCAGAATTGTATTTAGCTCCTACCAGCACACATATATTTATGTTTCTGTTCAAGAAAACCCTGGTCTATTCTCACTTCTCCAGTCCAGCTCCCTTCTGATCAGTAACTGGCTCTATAGGGCAGTAATATTTTACTGAGAAAATTTTCTTTTTAAAGGGCAGTTGGTACTTAATATGCACCAAAATTCTTTATTCAATGAATTATGCAAATAGAAAAAATAAATTGAAACATTATGAGTTACAACTGTTTGTAAAACACTTCATTGAATCGTGTGTATTCAAATAGAACATATGTCCCTGCATTTGAAAGAGCTTAAAACTTCTCATTGGATAGATCTAGTCTATATAGATGGCACTTCCTGATAATAGGTGATAAAAATAGCAATAGATGAGGTTGGACTCAGTTGTTATGCAGACTTCTTAGAAAAGGAGTGGAAAGTATAGTGAAATAAAGGAAGATATAATAAACAAATGTCAGAAGAGTAGAATATTACAAGATTCATATTGCAAAATATAGTAACAATCACTAGAATAAGGTGCTATAAAAAAGCATAGCAGTAAATAAGGCTGAAAAAAAAAATAGTGCCATTTAAATTAATCTCTTTTGACTTGAAGCACTGCCGCAGAAGCATCCAGAGGTCAGGCTGGAACACAAATTTTTGAATAAAGCAACAACAACAAACAGGTTTTGCCAATCTGCAATGAGTTGGATAGGGCATTTTGAAATTATTAGTGTTAAAATCTGTTTCTTAAAGTGCTGAATTAACAACAACAACAACAATAAAATGTTATTCTGACACTCATCATTTTGAAACCTGTAATAAAAACAAGCAACATGTATTAAAAAATGAGTGGAGTTTGAAGTGAATTAAAACAGAAAAGCTCAATATAATTAGAGCTGATATGTATATATTTACACACATAAAATCAAGGCCTCTCTGTTACCAGAAAGAGGAACAACAAATAAATTTTCCTATTATTTTAGGTAGCTATCTTCAATTACTTCCCATTTTAGTGTTCTAGACTGCAGTGCTTTCAACCTTCAGCTTGCATCAGAATCTCCAGGAGACTCAATTAAAGAAACTGCTCAAGCTCACCCTGGAGTTTCTGTTTCAGCAGATCTAGAGCAGGTGGGGCTCAAGAATTTGGATTTGTAGTAAGTTCCAGGCTGACTATGATACTTCTGTTCTGGAGATGATGCTTTTCACAGCACTGCTCCTGAGCAAGCACATCATCAACACTGCCTTGCAAGAGACTGGCAGCAAACAATATGTGTCAAACCTGAGTTCTTTGGAAGACTTATCCATAAAAAAGACTTGTTCTTTTTTCATTGAGATATGATATTGGTGGACCTATACCTGAAAAGTAAGTCCTCACTTAGTGTCATCATGGATTCTTGGAAATTGCAACACTAAATGACTAAAAATAAAGGCAAGCCCTCCAATAATGTTGTTCTGTTCAGTGTAACCTGGGATTGCATTATCTCATCAATATTATAAGGAAATAAATGACAACATTATTGGTGGACCTGTTGTATGTAGATTGAAAATATATTCTATGGGGAACATTGACAATATTACTTTGCCAGTAGAAGCAGAAAGCCTCTTCCAGTACACATCCTTATTAAGTCCCTCAATTTTCACAGCATAAAAATTTTTACACTCAGGTTGGTTGCTCTTAAAACATGTTGTTTAGATTAAATTGGCAATGTAGAACAGTTACCTGCTAGGCATCTGCCAGGTAGTTCACTCTTAACTTTACCCAATATCTATTTTTAAAAACCTGAACAATTTAGTGTTTTTCAAGTATGGTCTGAGGAATATTCAGTCCATACACTCCTCTTTAGGCAGTTGACTTGGGGGTGACATTGTGGTATGTTGCTGTCAACTGTGGAATATATTGGAAGCTATTTATTAGTAATGAGAATTAAAAGAGCAAATTTTGCAAATGATTTTATTTAAAACAAATAATTAGAGCAGACGTAGGGTTATCCCTCCAACATTATTCTGGCTAATTTGCATTCTGAAATGCTTTTCAAATGGGAGAGAAAGTCTAGGAATTTCTGAAGCCTATCTTACATACACCTTTAGCAATATATTAGTCATGGAAGCATCTTCTGTCACATATACTTAAAATAAAAGACCCTGTCACTAAGATACACTTAAATATGTCCCTCACTGAAAACACCTGGGATTCTTGTTAAAATACATAGTCTAAGGTTCAGACTTAGGAATAAGACTTTTCTGGGTAGGTGGAGCTGGGTATCTGCATATTAGGAAGTGCCTCTAGGCACCTACAGAGTTGTAGAGAAAAGTGACATCTTTAACCTACATTTCAGGCCTTTAAAAGAATAGTTGGCTCTTCACTCATTGTATTACTCCAGCAATGTTAAGATGAAGTTGTTGCCAGATTTTCATGATATCACAGATGATGACCCAAAAAAACCTTCCAATTAAGTATTACTATTAGTCTCTTGTTTTGCTTTCGTTAACCATTGCGAATCATGTTACTAGAGAAGGGAATTTTTATGTGGGATTTAAAGAAGGTGTGAGTAAATGCATGTTCCAACCTTACTGAATGGGACTGTGGTGGGCATTTCTGTGTGAATTTCATTTCTCGCTTATTCATGTCCCTGAACATGAATTTTTGTTCCTTAGTTTCCCTCTTCCATCTTCTATTTTCTGTTATATATATATATATATATTTTAGTCCCTTTATGTAATTCTAGACATTTGGTGGAAGCAAGTGGCAAATAGCCCATATAATTATATGTATATTAGAGTTTGATAAGTGGTATTATTACAGGGCAAGAATATAGTTATTAAGTATTTAAAATTACTTATTTCTTTGAGGGTAAAAGTTTAGCTAAATAAAATTGGCCTAAAGTAAGGCCCCAAAGTCTGCCACACGTTTAAAGGGCTTTTTAGTAAAGACCCATAAAAAAGGGTTAAGAAGAGTTAGACAAATCTGGGAGGAAAAGAGCAAAATTAAAATTAAAATGACAGCTGCCATTGTTAACCTCTCCAAGGGTTTTTTACCCACATCTGTTCCAACCAGTCCAAGACCAAAAAGCAAGTGCAGTTTCTTCACTTGTGGCTCTGCTCTACGTACCTCCTCCAGGTCTCCTTGCTGCTCTCCATCTTGCTTTTTTTCTTCCTTTTCTCTGCCAACTTTTTTTCCCCCTCCTTAACTCCACCCACTTAAGGTAAAACCAAAATTCTAAAACTTCCCCTTTTCTAAAAAAATCCTATTACAGTATGTTTCTCTTAAGAAGACAAGAGAAATTTGGGACTTCATCTGAAAAAAAAAAAAAGTAGTCTTTATAGGAATAAATAATAAATTATCATCTAGTATTTATTCAATAACAATTTAGTCCAGTGTTTCTTGTGATTAAAAAAATTATTCAGGTAACATGGTTTACAACCCTGTGTAATTCAGAAATAGAATCCTGTGGAGAAACAATAGAGTCATAGCCAGGTACACCTATGGAACATGGCCAGAACACTGAGCACACTCTGGTTAACAGGATCCAAAAACAGGCCCATGAGTGATTTTTCGGCCAGAACTCCAGGGATGAAACTTGAGCGAATTCATTTTTCTTCTCCCTCTCCCTCTCCCTCTCCCTCTCCCTCTCCCTCTCCCTCTCCCTCTCCCTCTCCCTCTCCCTCTCCCTCTCCCTCTCCTCCCTCTCTTCTTCCTCTCCCAAAACTCATCTTGAAAAAGGAATCTCCATCCCTAGTATGGGCAGAGGTGTTAAAGTTCCCCTTGTGAAAGCTTCAGGATGCAAAGCTTTGATCTTTATCTTCATCATGTATACCTTGACTTAACAATGCATAACTTTGATTCCTACCATAAACAGCATTTGCAGGATTTAATGCCACAATTAGTGATCACAAATGTTTCAGCAAGAACTTAAAGCAAATGGTAAAATAAGGATTTAACACCACAATTGATGATCACAAATATTTCAACAAAAGGTTAAATAAATGCTAAAATGATAGACTTATGTGATGTTTGAACTGGCTCTGTATTGTCTTAAACCCAAAAGGATTATTATAAAAAGCCATGGGAAAATAAAGATATTGCTGAGTTTTGGAAGGTCAGCCCTTTGCCAAGCGTGTGTGTGTATGTGTGTGTGTGTGTGTGTGTCTCAGATCTCTCTGTGTTCCAGGTCCACAATCCAAGAGATCAACAGGATCCCACCTCTTCATAAATGTTACCACACCACACCACTACCAGACACCCATGGTCCTCTGTCATAGTCCATTGTGCCCCTCCTACCTTTGTTCTTTCCCTCCACAACCATTAGTGTTGGTTTAATCATCAGATTTCTATGGTTTGCTTTTGGTTTGCTTTTGTCTGATTCTTTTTTTTTCTCAGTACGCCATCATGTGAATGATGCCATCCAGTACTTGTCTTTCTAGCTTATTTACTTAGCATAATCCCCTCCAGTTCCACTCATGTTGTCACAAATGGCAAGAGTTCTGTTATGATTTGTTTTTAAAACAGCATCTAAAAGTTGTGAAGGATACTGGAAATGATCTGAGATTTTAACCAGACCAGTGTGTGTGTATTTGTCTCTCTGTGTGTATACACCTTTTTTCCTCTAGATATGTTTAGGTATTATGATCCCCTCCTGAAATCCAAATTTTTTTTTAAAAGTTACAACTGTTAAGAAACTCTACAGAGAAGTAAACCAATTCTAAAAACGATAAAGGATTATAAATTTGGAAATATGGTATCTGTACACATTAGTATATGATCTGCAAACTTGAACTCCTTTTTCATTCTAGACCTTCTGAATATGCATATTGCAAGAAGAACTTGATGTAGCTGAGCTCCCATTCTTTAAACAAAAGGAAATGATTTGAGAAATTGTAATTCCAGGAATCAGTGGAGGATCAAGTACTGTTGAGAATGTTCTATCGTTTTAAATTTGATTATTTTGACCAGAGCAAAGAGAAATTCCAAGAGGAAAACTCTTTTGTCTGACAAATGTTTGAATATAGACGTTAAAGTAACTAATAGGGTTGAGGGGAAAAATATGAAGTGGGTGGGAAGTAGGACCACCACCACATAAACTCCTGGAGTGAGTTAAGGCATGAAGAGAGAATTAGCTGACAAGAGAAGTGATTTTTAAAAATCACTGGACACAACCATAGTCTCACATGCCAATAGTTTAGAGACAGCTCTGCTGAAGATTCTTAATTGATTAAGAAAGTACAGTTAAATAGTAGACATCCTTCTATATCATGATTGACTATTATTAGAAGTCATTGTACCCTAAATTTATTGCTAATCTGAGGAATATTTTGCCAATTAAAAAAATTCTTTTGTTTTATTGTCAATTAAAAAAATCTGGATATTTTTGCTGATAAAATATTACCATGGAATTTCTATTTGACCCATGTACAATCAATATATAATCTACAAAGTGGGACATAAAAGAATAAGGACTTTAAAAACATGAATACGGGAACATGGTAATTAAAGAATTACCAACAATTAGTTTAAAATAAACAATGTTGATTTATATGATTAAAATCTTTACATAATTTAAGTAGCTGGGTAAATGGAAGCATTTGCCCAAGTTTTCAATAGTTGGTGAGGGTTAAAACACTATTTAAATTTAAATAAAATATTGATTTGGATTAATAGTAATCACTTAGATCCCTACTTCAGTATAACTTTATGCAATTTGTGATCACCAACTCTGTCAAATTTTCTTCTAATGAAGTGTGAGCAATAATTTATGTCAAATGTCTTCATGGCACCTCTAGTTGTGTTATTACATATATTTCAAGCATTGGTGCATGACTCTATTTGATTCATGAGCAAAAATATTAAAATTTGGATTTCCTGTTGTTTATATGCCAGGACTACATATAATTTACTTACATATTTATTGCTTCTACTCCCCTCCTGTCAACATTACACTAGAATAGATGCATCTATATGATCAGGTACTTTAACCATCCTGTTTAACTGCTAAATCACTAGTGCCTTGAATAATACCTGGGCATAAAAGATACTCCATAAAGAGTTCTTGAATAAATTAATAAGAAGCAGGCAGTTAGAAAATGCATAAATCAGATTGTAGTGCTGCTTGCAATGATTGAAATCCAGGAAGTAAAAAAGAAGTGCACACTTGTGTGTGTGTGTGTTCATGTGTGTGTGTGAGAAAGAGGGGGGGGGGGACTGAGGACAAGATAAAATGAGGCAACTGGCAATGATACATTATTACCCAATCAAAATTAATTCCATAATAACTGAGTATTACTAATATGTATAGGAATGTTGCTACTCTGTCAATTTTGCTGAATTTCACCAGGAAGACATAGACCAAGAAAACCGATTGCTCATATGCATTCCCAATACATCTTCTCAAATTATTCCCCCAACTCTCTTCTTGGACTGACATAATCCATTCTTGACACTTTGTGGGTTTTATCTATCTCTTGTTTTGCCAGGCTGCTCTATCCCATCTCTGGCTGTCACTTCTGCTGAATAAGAAACACAAGAAGAGGACTCTCTGAGGAGTGACCTATCAGAACTGTCCATTCGGACATCAGTTTTTAAGTCTGAAAGTGAATAGTGGAGGAAAATGCTAACAGAATGTGTAAGACTGAGTATTATCATTCTCAAATCTAAGTCAGTGCTGCAGATTATGAATTATCTTTAACATCAAATATTGGATTCTAATTGATTAAGACATTAATAAATATTAGAAATAATAAGAGTTTCCAGAACTCAGATAATCTCTAGCACACCCCTCTGCAACCCCTCCTCTGGAACTTTCCCTATTTTGGGGGAAACCATACATTTTTCTTTATCAATCCTTACATTAACCAGGTTATTATAAGCAGAATAAATAAAATCTCCCCATACTTTAAAGCACCCAAAGTATGGCTTTATTTTATGTCATGTGTACATCTGAACTTCCTCTAATTATTCTGTATTTAATGAAGTTATAAAGCAAAGACAAGTACTGCCTTGATTAAACTGATCAAATGATCAAAACATTGCAAGCAAACAAAGGACAAAATATGTGCTGTTTCTAGGACATACAATCTAAAAACAGCTTACTGTAACTCAAAATAATGTAAAAAAAAATGGTCTGGGGCATATTCTGAGAAGATAGAGAATTAGAATGAGATTTCTATCTTCTGTAACAAAGATCATAAGGAAGTCCTGAGGTCTGAGTGAGACTCAGGGTTCTGAAGTCTACTTTAAAAAAAAAATGGTTAATTATTTTTAAATTATATCAATTTATTGTTGCAGTAACGAGTTTATAGCAATGTAAATGATTTAGAGGTATAGGTTCACACTTCTTCAGCTATTTTACCACACTATGTTCACTACCAAAGCATCCCTAATCCTTTACTAAAGTCAGCTGGATCCTTCCCATACTTTGCTCTCCATTCCTTACTCTCCCCTCTGGTAGCCTCAATTCTCTAGTCATATTTCTAGTGCTTGTTTTGGTTTAATTTTGTCCATTCTTTTGTTTTATTTCTGTATATTCTGCATATAAATGAAATCATCTGAAGTTTGCCTTCCTCCTTCTGATTTATTTTGCTTGGTATAATAAGTTGCCACTCCAATCCCAACTATGTTGTTGCAAACAGCAAGATTTCACTTTTTATAGGTGAGTAGTATTCCATTGTGTATATAGATAACACCTTAAAAGAGGAAGGAGGACATTTATCTCCTCCCGCTATCCATCGACACCGAGTGTCTAGCTGCTTTGAAATATTCCCTATAGCTTCACAACACCTCTTATTTTTCTTTTCTGCTTTTATTTTTTCTGCATTTACTTGTTTCCTTCTAACATGCAATATAACCTTACATATATTTTTGTCATTTACCTCTTCTCTCTAGAAAGAGGAAAGAAATTTTGGGCTTTTCTCTTTTATTTACTCTAGGGTCTATAGGCTAGTGCTTAGCATATATTAAATAATATTTTTTAATGTATCCATACATCAATGAATGAAAGGTGACTAAAAATGAATGAAAGAATAGGCTATTATTTGATAGTTTCAACTTAGAAGACAAAATATAAATGGTGACTGATATCCGAGCATACTGCAAAAGAGATTATAAAGCAAAAAATTATACAGAAGATTCACAGAATCAGTAGTGCAATGTCAAATGAATAAAAGTTGTTGATGATGTCAGTAATTCATAAAAGGATTTTTGGAGGGAAGGATTCTGAAACCACTACCTCCCCACTCTAACAAGTGGAAGGAGGGAACAATGTTTCTCCTTTTGCCTGAAGTAAAAAGAAAATAATTTCACCAGGATCACACATAAAAGCTGTTATGCATACTCTAAGCTTGGAGAAAACTGGTTTTTACTGACAAAAGTAAATGGAAATGATTGTACCTATGTATCTCAGGAATGGTACTCTAAGAGCACCTTTGTAGAGGGATTTTAAAACCAAAAACAAACAGGGCTGAGGCAGTTGCAGCCAGCTTAAAAAAAAAAAAAAACTTCTGTGCAGAGCACAGTAAGGAGAGTAAGTCTCATGTTTTCAAAGAGAACATATAAGGCTCCACCAGAGAGTCGAGAATAAATACCTGACATACCTAGGGAGCTGAAGCCGCCAATCATAACACAACTTGAGAAAAAATTCCTATCTCACTTACCTCTCTTGTCCTGATTCTGACCTAGATAGGGTACTAACCACAGTAAGCCAAGCAAAGAAGGAGAACCATGGGCAGAGAAAGAGAAGGAAAACATACTCAATAAAGATGGAAGCAGATGGAGTACAAGATCAAGTTGAGAGCTTGTGGGATTTTTTTTGGACTGGAGAAATTAATTTACCAATTAAAGCTATCTGTGAATTTGTGATCCCATTGATTTTAACAAAGAAGAACCAAAAAGTTATGGTACTTCGTCTCTATTCTTTCAGAATCTGAAGTTTATGATAAAGCAACTCTACTTAGCAGGTAAATGAATAGTGGGAAACAAATTTCTCTTGAGTAGAAAGGGCTTGTTTAACATTTATTACGTGTACAAAGACATGCAAGTTGAACATCTACTTCATTATGAAATTGTCCTTGAAAAAGTAAATATTGACCTTCTAAACTTGGCTTCCCAATAGTCCTGGATTTTCACATCTTATCATCATTCTGAAAATAGTAATATTAGGAAAGAACATAAGTTTAGCTTCCTGAACTAAGAACTATCATTGTTCTTTTTTTTTTAATTTTTTTTTAAGATTTACTTATTTATGCATACAAGCACTGGGGTACAGGCCAGAGTCGTGGGAGGTGAGAGGATTCACCAGACAGAGCGGGGAGCAGAACAGGTAGAATGACTGAAACACACTGCTGAGGGTAGCAGCGGGCACAGCAAGAGAGGTCTGCTGCGCCATGTGGGTCTGCTGGCTGGAGGCAGGTGTCGAACTCGTGCTGCAGTGGCTGCGTTTGCAGTGTTGCTTAACCCACTGCGCCACCAGGGAGGCCCCCTATCATTGTTCTTTAAGATACTTATTTCCTTTTTCAATGTTTGTACTTCATAATACTTTTTTTAACATATAAGAATAAGGTATTATCCATTATTATAAAGTAATTTTAAAATAACTAACTGATAGGATAGTGAACAAGTAGTAAGAGAGCATACTTACATTCAAATTCATCATAACTAAATAGATAGAAATGAAATATGTGCTCCAATTAAAAGACAATAGTTGTGAGATTGGCCTAAATTAAAAAAAAAAAAAAAAAAAAAACTAAAGGCAATTTACAAGAAGCACATAAGGATACAAAATGATTGAAAGTGAAAGAATGGAAAGATTTGTATTATGCAATAGTAAACCTAAAAGTAAATTTTAAAGCAAGAAGCATTTCTAGAGTTAAGAGGGATATTCTATAATGAGAAAAGGAAAAACATTTTCAGTTTATATGCCACTGAACATACAGTCTCAAAATACAAAAGCAAAAGATAGCAGAATTTAAAGGACAAATAAATATACTATACTCAATAATGTCTCAATAAATACACTGTACTCAACTATCTCTCAATAATTGACAGATCAAGCTGTCAATTAGTAAGAATGAAAATGTATTTGAACAATTTTATTAACAAATATGTTTGTAGAAACTGACAATTGTGGATATTGATAAGATGATTCTAAAACACAATAGTTCATGCATGGGAGTATTGTAAAATATAATATTTAAGAGTACAACATTAGTAAACAGATAAATAGAGCACTGGAAAACAATCAAGAATACAGAAAAAATTTGCACAAATCTGGTCATCTGACTTAAGATGAAAGTGATACTGTACAACAGTAAAACAAAAATAGCATTTTTCAGTTCTATTGTTATCATGTGAAGAAAATATTAATTCTTTCCTCATTACACACACAAAATAAATTTCAGGTGAACTGGAAATCTATATGTGACAGGCAAAGCAGTAAATTTACTAGAATGTAACAATGTCTTTCAGATAGGCAGTTTTCCTAAGCAGGACACAGAAAACATTAATTATACAGCAAATTATTGATACATTGTCTACATTAATATAAAGAAATTCTATTTTACAGAAAGCATCACCAGTTAGGCAAAATAGACAGTGGAGGAAGATATTTATTTGAAAAAAGAGTGCACAGTCATAATATATGAAGAACTCCTCTAAATCAAATAACAATAGAAGAAAATGGCAAAAAAAAAAAAAAAAGAAAGCAAATGCTTAAAAAAAAGCATATCAAAAAGTAACTATTTAAAAATGTTAAATCTCACTGATGAGCAAGGAAATAGAGATTAAACTAAATGAAATTTAATGAAGTACTAGCATAAAAGCTTAAAAACAAACTAGCTGCCAGTAAAAAGTGTTTATATTATATGAAGCACCAAGAACCCTCTGGGGTACTAAGTGTGTAATTTGGTAAATCACTTAGAAATGGTTAGAATTATCCAAATAATGGTACTAAACTACAGTATATGTATATTCATTTTACCTAGGTATATACTCAACATAAACGTGTATGTATATAATTTCCAAAAGCCAAGATCAATAGTCATCATACAATCACAATTTGAAAATGTTGAAAAATGGGAAAGGGAGCTAAATTATCCCTTCACTATAGCAGCATGAATAATTATTACAGATGACATGGATGTATTTTGCAAACATGATATTGAGAAAAATTCATAAGCAATGCATTTATAGTTATCCCATTTATATAAACTTCGAATGTACTATGTCAGAAAGCAGTGGGGTCAGAAGGTGGGGAGTGATCAGTAGGATGCTTGAAGGGGGTTCCTAATGCTGGGAATATTCCTTCCTTTGATTGGAAGTTATAGAATGTATTCACTTGTATGATATTTTCTCAAATTATATACCTATAATTTTTGGGGTTCTGTGTTTTTATTTGAATAAAGTTATTTGATTTAGAATATTTAGCTCATCACAATGCAGTAACCCAAATGGTAAATGCAATAGAAAGGTGAAGAGAGTATACAACTGTTAATTTACTGAAAATTTCTACTTGGATTATTTCCTCTTTTATTTTGTTTTTATTTTTTAATCAGAAGAAAAATCTATTGAGCAGTGCTTCCATGTTTAATGCTCCATCAGTTATCATCCTACAGAAATTGTCATAAAAATATGACTTGACCTGATAATACCTACAACTGCTTGGAAAATACTTTTTCTGGTACTTGAATTTAAGCTTACCATAGATGTGAAGCACAAGCTCTGATTCTATAATTTGTAGCTGTTATCTAATCAGTAAAAGAAAAACATCTGTCTTGAGTAATGTTTATCTGAACCTAAGGCAAGCCAAGATTTTTAGGACCCAATTAAACTAAAATTGGTATCAGTTTCAAAACTGCTTACTAGTATGGCGGTTCCTCAATTTACTAAGAATGGAACTTCCATAGGATCCAGCAATCCCACTCCTAGGAATATACCCAAAAGACACAAATACACTGATTCAAAAGAATACCTGCACCC
>JAGFMF010011796.1:107424-168368 GCA_019455555.1 Galemys pyrenaicus | reverse complement strand
AAGCAAAGTGTCTGTGGGATTGTGGGTTCAAACCACAGGCACCATAGAAAGTTGCATATTGCCTAGTAGTTTGGCTTCCAAAAGTTGTCCAGCCCAGATAGGGGAGGGGCTGATGGGGGAGGAGGGGGCAGACTAATAGCAGCCTGAAGTTGTTTCTTCCCCAGACATTAGCAAACCAGTGTTAGCAAGGGAGCGACGGCAATTGGAAGAGAGCTAAGAACTTGATCATGGGTATCTTCAAAAGGAGGTGAGACAGAGACCACTGGAAGAGTAAGAAAGCCTGAGAAACAGTCCCTCCAGGAACAATATAGGGACACTGGGAGAAGTACCACTCACCCACCTGGCCTCCCAGGGCTTCTGTATGGTCCTAACTCATTGCAGATGGGTAAATCCCACCTCCTGGAAAGAACACTGACTGCAGAGTGGATGTGGAACTGATGAGATACCCAGGGAAGCTGGCTGCTACCTTGGCTTCATAAAAGGCGCCAGTTCCTCCCCTGCTCGGGCTCCTTGGGCTCCTAGCTGACTACAGATAGACGAGTGCCACATATTATGTAGAATAATGACTGCTGTGTGGGAGCTGAGCTGATGCACTTGGGGCTGTCGAAAGCTAACTTGGCAGTTCCGAAAGGCACATGCCATGCTCTACACAGACTTCTGGGGTTTTCCCGCTCCCTCTATCGCACGGCAGATGAGCATATTGCCTCCTGTAAAGAACAGTGATTGCATGGAACTGACATATCCAGGGTTACTTTCAGTTGATTTAGCAAGCCCTAGAAGCATCAGCCCCTCCCCCATCTGGGCTGGACAACTTTTGGAAGCCAAACTACTAGGCAATATGCAACTTTCTATGGTGCCTGTGGTTTGAACCCACAATCCCACAGACACTTTGCTTATTCCTGAACCTAATTAGAATGGTATTGCCAGTAAAACTTGCTGGAATCAGAATTAGTCGTCAGCTGAAGGGTCTGTTGCAGTTTGAGGCTTCTGAGAGAGCACCACGGGTGGAGCCTGCCTCAACCAGACTCAGACTGCAGATCCCTTCTTTGGCTCAGGTGGCTATAGTACCAAAGGAGGCTTCATCAATCTACTGGAATAATCTCCACAACCCCGTCAAGCTCTCATTCTGTAGGCTGCTTCTTGGACCACCACCCCAAACTGACCCTGATTGATGATAAGATTTCAATCAATACAACAACAGGTAGTACAACATCCAAGAGCATCTCTCTGCTACCTAGAGTTCTAAGACAAGATCATCACATCAGGATTGGCAAGGAGAGTTGTCTGGCTTAGACCATAGAGATAATCTTTGAGCACCAAACAATGTGAACGCATAGGAATTCATTACAATTGACCAATCAAGACAAAATGCTGGGGAAAATCCCTAATACAATAGAATTTGACAAACTATTGTAAGAAGACTTCAGAGAATCAGTCTTAATGATACTCATTAAAATGTAAAATATAAGGAAAACAAAAGTATGAAAAAGCAAAATAGGGAGCAAATGTCCATGATATTCAACAAAAGACATATGTACAGAACATATGATGAACTCTTACAAGTCAATAACATAAAAATTAAAAAAAACGTAAATAATTTAAAAGAAAATTCTCGAGACAGATAAAAGAATTGCCAATTATCCATTAAAGCAAAATGAGGGCGATTGAGGGAATTATGTCTAGCAAAGCAATACAAAGACTACTGGATGTTTACATAAGGGACAATTTGACAAAGTAAAATGCTTAGAAAATCTAGTGAATATTAACATATTAGTGCTCTGAGGTTAAAGGAAGAAAGGAACAGGGTAAATAAGGGACAATGGTGAAAAAAATTACAACCAAAACCAATATAATTTTAAACCAATGTTTGCCTCATTAAAAATATATTTAAATAGTAAAAAATAAAAAGATAACCTACAGAATAAAATATTTACAAATCATGTATCTATAGGGGCTACTGCCCAAAATACATAAAAACTCAAAGAACTCAACAGTAAAAAAACAAATGGGCTAAAAAGTGGGCAGATCTGAAAAACATGTTCCCCCAAAACACATAAAAATGGTCAAGAGGTATGAGAGAGAGTGCACGGAAGCAAGAACGTATGTCAGGGTGAACAAAAATTAAGTACTGGAACTTCCTGGTGGTGCAAGGGGTTGAATGCCACACTGTGGGTCTTCCGCAGCCATTGCAGCACAGGTTCGATCCTCCGCCTGGCACAGCAGACCTCTCCTGCCTTGTCCATTGCTTCCCTCAGCAGTGTATTTCAGTCAATCTTCCTGTTCTGCTCCCCACTCAATCTCTAGTGAATCCTCTCACACACACCCCATGCCTCGGCCTGTACCCCAGCTCTTGTATGCATAAATAAATAAAATCTTTAAAAAAAAAAAAAAAAGGTAGGCACTGAACGTATATAACCAAATCTTGGAGGTGACATTGAGTCACTTTGCCATCTTAAATAAGAGTCACTAAGTCCACTGCACACTAACAGACAGAAGATCATGCAGGAAGAATCTACCAAGAGGTGAGATTTGCAGGGAGCCAGTAAGGAGAGACAAGAGGTACAAGAAAAAAGAAAAGACTAATACTGGATGTATTAGTACAGGAAATATTGGAATATTTTAAATTTTGCAAATCCAGACAATTTATATGTATAGGTTCATTTCATTTCTAACTAATTTATGTAAGTATATAGATCAGACTGTGCCTTAGTTTCTATCTTCACCTCTTTTGATTAAAGTTTTAGTTACTTTCCTCGCTTTCTGTCTCTGTCTTCACACAAACTTGAATCAGTGGGATCAGGATTAAATGTAAATAAAAATTAAAAATAAGTTGTTTCATAGACTATGAAACCATAGAAATTTTTAGAAAGAAATTAGCAATTAAGAACTTCTCTAATCTCAAGGTGACTTTGTCTAGCAGTGAAGTGTCCTGATTTCTATAACCCCTTCCTCAGGAGACTTGATCCCCTGAACACCCAAGAACACTTTTTAAGAAATCTCAAATTTTATTAAAATTGCCTGAAGTTATGTTTTGCTATTCACAGAGAAACTCACTATTTAATTTCTTATTTTAAAGCCTCTCACTTGATTTTCTTTTTCCACATATAAGAAAATTGAGTACAGGGCCTGCTCAGCTGATTTAGAGATGCAGCCAATACCTTAGAAGTTCACAATGTTTTTTCTAGTATTTTCTCAGTGGGTGTTTTCTTTCTCCAGCACTTTTTCTAAGTGGGAGTTTTCTAAAAAAGATTCTCAAAATGATTAAGAGAAGTGACATGAGGAACCACTACTCTCTTTCTCTCCTGGTGCTCTTCTCATAATAATCACACCACCCACCTAGTTGCCCTACACAAAATTCTGATATTTCAGTCACCAACTTCTGTCAGTTCTACTTCAGATATACCCTTGAACATGTTTCTTCTCCCTATACTGTTCCCACTAGTATTTTTAAAATATAGTAAGAGCCTCATGTGGTCTCCATACCTTCTGACCATTACCTCACCATATTTCAGTCTTCACTGCAGCCAAAGTAGTAACCCTTCTAAAATGTGTCCTTCTACCCAAAATCCCCCCCCCCGTGGCTTCCATTTGCAAAAAATACTTAATTCTAACTCTTTTTTATGTTCCTTACAATTTATTTTTCTACAGATGGAAACATACTAAACAATCTCCCTGAAAGTTTATATAAGTAAAACAGAAACTTTGTAATTTCATACCAATTTAATCTCCAGTAAAGCCACTGACATAGTGAGATATTCACAAATACTTGGATAAAACACTCCATGAATTATTGAAAATAAAGATGTTACAGCCTTATGTGATTTGAACATGAAAACAAAATTCTCTTCTGGGTATTAGGGCTCAGATCTCCACACTCTACATTTCTTTCACTTGAATGACTATACTGCCCTGACTTCATACATAGAGTAAGATCCCTGAATTGTATGAAATTTTTCATCAGGTGAGAAGACATCCTTGCAAATTCTTTAGTTTCATCCATTGTTAGTTTTTACAATGTTTACTAGACTAAACAAAGTTTTGCAATTAGGCATATGAACAAGTTTATGCCACAGCATCTGTAAGCTGCCTTTATATTACCTTTAAGTAACTGCAATTCAGACAGTAGAATTTTTTTTTCTATCTATTGCAATTATCAAAATAGAAAAATTAAAACTATATTTAAATTTCTACAGCATTGAATTTCTGACATTTTTTGCAATTCTGAATATACTCCTATGACTCATATAAAAAGGACACTTCAATATGACTATCTACAGAGGTAGAACAATTTGTTTAGGACACTTACTAATATCTACATGGGAACTGCCCACCAAATAGTTTAATTTTTCCTATTCAAAGACAGCAGTGTCCACCAACACATACCTTACTTCCAAAGCATCCATTTTCAAGGACTAAGATGAGTAGTAGTCTTTCAGATATTTGATGAGTAGACAGAAGGAAACCCCCTTTTTTCTCTTGGTCAGTAAACAAACCCAGAGAGAATAGCTTTCCAGTATGTTGAAGATGCGCTGGCAGATCATTAATCCCAGAAAAATCTCTCCAAACTTACTGATGCGTGGATTCCATTTTCAAATTTCTCATTAGTTCCTCTTTATGGATTAAATGCTGATGTTCACGAGTGAATGCACACAGCTTCAGCTGATGGATGTAATTGGGTTGTAATGGATTTTAGCTGCTGTTCCTTCTGATCTAGCCAATTTGAAATGCAGTATCAATGTATTCTCCCCATCTCTCGGTAGGGAAAGTGAAATTGAAACCTACAAGATGAAATTTATCAACTTTCATAAAGTCAGCTTCAACCATCATAAAACTGTTAAAGTTCTCATTATCATTCTACAGCAGTTATTTCTCGAACTCTGGTCTGGCAGTCAAAATATTAAAGTGTATTTGGAATAAGTAGAGTTGATCCTTCAATATTCTGTGTGTCCTCAACATTGATTTAGGTGCTGTAAATATTACCAAGTGAAGATGACATTAACGCAGCAAAATTTAACACCAGAAACACAAAATGACAAGAAAAGATTTAAAGGTTGCAAAACCTTCTGCAATTTTATATTTAAAAACATGATTTGCAGCTACACTAGGTTCAATAACAGAGATTACATGTTTTAAAGTCTCAAAAATTGCTACAGAGCTGTTCTGGTTTTGGATTTCTGTGTGTCTTGGCACTGAAATATCTAGTTATGAATGGGATTTGGAAGAACCCAAGTTGTTAGCTGTCACAGTCAGCCTTCACTTTCTTCAGTGTTATATTGCATGTGTATTTTGAAAGTTTCAACCAGTATTTTCCTGTAGTTCTATTGCCTTGTGCACTGTAATACTGAGGTCCAGAATTCAATCAAGGTCAACTAGACTAAACATTCCTTTCATTATTAATAGTATAAAATAGAAGATAAAATGAAACATCTGTTTCTATTATGAATTTTCAGAGAAAAATATCACGGGAAAACAATCCTCTATTCATATTTTCTTAAATCATCTTTTTAAATTAATGTAGACATTTAAGATTCTCATATAATTTCTAAAGTTTACTTAATGCTATAAAATGCCACTAGATATTTGTATGCCCTATTCTATAAAGACAATGTATCACTTATAAAATTAGAGAACACAGGTTAGAGAAAAGCATTATCTAATTCTTATAAGTGTCTTGCTAACCTTAAATTTCTTTTTTGTATTGTGCATTTTATAAAACTATAAAGTTGCAACTGTTCTTTGGATTCATAAAAGTTATACAGCTTAGGTGATATATCTGTTAGGGAAAAGAAACTATTAATCTTATTTGCTTTTCATAAATAATAGTAATTAGCACATATATTTCACTTAGCATTTTCAAAACACTTGACAAACATTAAGCAATTAATTAATTAAAGAAAGACCATGATGAGTTTAATTGAAATTTCCCCAAGGACACTCAATACTTCTTGGTTTAAACAGGTTTCAAAATAACAAGAGTAACCTTTCTTGTGGTATTTGACTGCCAGTTCAAGCCCTGAAAGTACCTGGGTGCATGACAATTAGATGTTTTTTAAAAGGTCAATTGGATTTTGTGTAACCTCCAAAATGAGAGGTTACAATTTTTCTGATCTCTTGTCTCAGTCTCTCACTCTCTCTCTTCCTTTCCCTTCTAAAACTCAATCTCCTACATAAAATTTTGCATTCCTCCATCAAAAGACCAAGTGCAGTACCAAATTTATGACTAACTGACTAACACTGTAGTAACATCCACCAAATGACTTTAAACAAAGAAAAAATTTGATTCACTCCTGTATAAATGAACACAAAAATCCATAGATATTACCTATGAAGACAATCCCTTCCTTTTATCAAAGAAGTAATTTGCTGTTCTGCAAACAGGCCTTTCTATTGACAAAAAATAGAACTTAATTTCTTTACCAGTCATTGTTCTTATTTGTACCTGACTTCAATATTTGCAGTGGAATAATCTTTTTTTATTGGATAGGAACTCATTTCAAAGATGTAAAAGCTTAGAGGGAAATGATACACATATTTTCAGTCATACTGTAAACCTTATATTATGAGTTGTCCCACTATGATGTAAGTTCTCAATGTAACTCACTGAGGAGAGTAACAAGAAATGTAACACTAGCAACACCTTTATCTTTGTTCTAGAATCTTCCTTGTTATCAACAAGAATTTATAGAGAAGAGAGTAGGTCTATGAGATTCTTTAATCCAATCATAATTCAAACATGGAGTTAAATTGCTTTTGCAGGTAGTATTTGTACTATTTTTTAAAAATTCAATACTAAATATTCACCAATTATTTTTTATCTAAAATAATATTAGCTAGCTTGATGAAATAAGTTTTTGCTCTTTCTGAAATATCGCTTCCCTCACTCAGAAGGTGAAGAGAGACTATCACTAGGTTGAATTAATAAAAAGAAAAATATGCTCAATGTTTGAGAAAAATTCCAAAACAGGCTTTCAAAAAGATGACAATACAGATGGATTTAGATATGCATGTATTTTGAAGATTTTATAACAAAGGAATATAAATCATTTAGGGAGGTTCCATATACACTTACATTCGAAGGCAGCCCAGGGGAAACAGGGTGACCTGGGTTTGATTACATATGCACTTAAAAAAATTAAGATAAACACAAACGCAAACAAAAGGGGAATGAGGGAAAGAAAAAAAAGTTAATTTGTACAGGCAGCTAGAGGAAGAGGAGGAGGGGGGAAAGAGAGAAAGAGAAGGAGGGAGGGAGGGAGAGAGGGAAGGAGAAAGAGAGAGAGACTGAGAGAGAGAACAAGAGGATGAGAGAGAATAAGAGGACAAGAGAGCATGTTCTGGCCATACATGGTCAAATGGTCAAATACCATCTCTCTTGCTAACAAATGTTACCAGAGTGAAAATAGGGGCCAGAGATGTAAGAAGGTTTGAGTCCACATGTGTTCATTAATATACCAAACATGTTTGATTAACTCTACCCCAAGTTCCCCGTAGCTTCCCCACTCAGGAAGCCTAATTCATGGAGCACTGGGACTTGTAATCTTAAATGACTGCATGTAAGTGGAGGAAAAGGGCACCTCCCCTGAATGAAGGTGTACCTGCAGTATTTACTCTTGATGCTTTCTACTCTGAAAAATACCATATAATTTTATTCTAGCTGATAATCTATAATCTGCACATATTTCATATCACCATGTTTTCCTGTTTCACTTCAGAGATGTCAGGAACATTTCACAAAACTGGCTCCCATAAATTATGTTGTAGACCAAGAAAAGGATCAATTACTTCAGATCTCATAATCATGATTCCTATGTCATTTAGAGAGGTGAAGAACCTAACACCATTCTTCTGAACTTTTTTAAAAAAAATGTATTTATTTATTCTTCCAATGTTTGCTTTCTTTTCTAGGTGCAGTTCCCATAGAATTGCCACCACCAATTCACCTAGGCACCATCACCATCGTCCCTTGTGCTCTTCCCATATCTGCCTTCATCCCAATTCCTTCCTCTTTCCTGCAGAATTTCTGTTTTGTAGTTGTCTGTTTATTTCTGTTTTGCTGTGCTGTATTGTTGTTGCTGTATTGTTGTTGATGTTTTTTTCCCTTGATCCTCTATATTCCTCCTATAAGTGTGACTATCCAGTATTTTTCTTTTTTCTTCTGACTTATTTCACTGAGCATAATCCCTTCAAACTCCATCCATGTTTCTATAAATGCACTAGTTTGTTTTTGATTGCTGAATAATATTCCATTGTGTCTATAAACCACATCTTCGTGATCCAGTTGTCTATTTTTGGACATTTGAGTAATGCTGCAATAAACATAGGTGTGCATATATTCTTTTGAATTAATGTTTTTGTGTCCTTTGGATAAATCCCTTGGAGTATGATTGCTGGTTCATATGGTAGCTCCATTTTTAGTAGATGGAGTTACTTCCACACAGCTTTCCATAGAGGTCACACCAGTTTACAATCCCACAAGAAGTGTAGGAGAGTTCCTTTTTCACCACATTCTCACCAACTTTTATAGTTACTAGTTTTTTTAGTATGTGTCATTCTTACTGGTGTGATGTGGTACCTCATTGGGGTTTTGATTTGCATTTGATGCTGAGCATCACTTTTTTTTTTTATATGCCTGTTGACCATTTTCATTCTTCTTTAAAAAAGTGTTTTTTAACTCTTCCGACTGGGTTGTTTACTTTGTTTTTGTTGAGCCTCTTTAGCTCTTTGCATACCTTTGTGATCCTTTATCATTAGTATTGTGTACAAAATATTCTCCCAATTGTGGGCTGTCTCTTTGTTTTGGTTATATCTCTTTTGCTGTACAGAAGCTTTTTTAATTTGATGTAGTCCCAGTTGCTTAACTTTTCCTTCACTCTCTTTGTTTTAGGTGATATGTCTTTGAAGATGTTACTGAGATATATGTCATGTAGGGTTTTGCCTAAATTTTCTTCTATATATTTTATAGTTTCAAGTCATATGTCTAAGTCTTTGATCCATTTTGAGTAGGTTTTTGTGCATGGTGGGTGATGAGAGGTAGTAGTCTATCTTCGTTCTTTTGCATGTGGCAGTCCAGTTTTCCCATCACCATTTGTTGAACTAACCGTCTTTGTTTCATTGCATATTTTTTGCTCTTTTGTCAAGTACTAGTTGTCCATAGATCTGTGGGTTTATTTCTGGGTTTTCTGTTTGAATCCATTGGTCTGTGTGCCTGTTTTTGTTTCAGCACCATGTGGATTTAATTATTGTGACTTTGTAGTATAGTTTGAAGTCTGGTAGTATGATTACCTCCATTCCCCTTCTTTTTAGTCAAGAGAACTTTGAGAGTTTTTCTGTGGCTCCATATGAATTTCATCAATATTTGTCCTATTACTTTGAAGAATGTCATTGAAAATTTTATTAAGGTAGCATTGAATCTGTAAATTGCTTTTGGTACAATTGCCATTTGATATTGTTAATTCTTTCAATCCATGAGCAAGGGAGATCTTTTCATTTGCATCTTCTATTTCTTTTAACAACGTTTTATAATTTTCTTTGTGGAGGTCCTTCACCTCTTGCTATATTTATTCCTACATATTTGATATTTTTTTTTTGTTTCAGTTGTAAAGGGGATGGTTTTCTTGATTTCTTCTTCTTCAGATTGATTACTAGCATATAGGAAGGCTACTGATTTTTCTGTGTTGATTTTGTAAACTGCTACTTTACTAAACTGGTTGATTATTATTTTGATTAGTTTTTCTGTGGAGTTTTTGGGATTCTCTAAGTATATTATCATATCTGCAAATAGTGATAGTTTTACTTCTTCTTTCCCAATTTGGATTTCTTTTATGTCTTTCTCTTGTCTTATTGCTCTGGCTAGGACTTCCAGCATTATATTGAAAAGCAGTGATGAGACTGGGCATACTTGTCTTGTTCCAGATCTTAAGAGAGGTGCTTTTCATTTTTCATCATTGAGAATGATGTTGACTATGGGCTTGTCATATATGGCATTTATTATGTTAAGGTATGTTCTTTCTGTCTCAAGAATTTCAAGGGCCTGTACCTCCCTGGTGGCGCAGTGGGTTAAGCAATGCACTATGAAGCAAACCGCAGCCACTGCAGCATGAGTTCGATCCCTGCTGCCGGCCAGGGAGGCGACCCACATGGTGTAGCAGACCTCTCCTGCTGTGCCCACTGCTTCCCTCAGCAGTGTACTTCTGTTGATCTGCCTGTTCTGCTCCCCACTCTCTGTGGTGAATTCTCTCACCCCCCACACCTCTGGCCTGTACCCCAGTGCTTGTATGCATAAATAAATAAATCTTTAAAAAAAAAAAGAATTTCAAGGGCCTTTATCATAAATGGATGCTGAACTTCATTGAATGCTTTCTCAGCGTCTATTCATATGATAATATGGTTTTTATTTTTCTTTTTGTTGATGTGTTGGATTACATTAATTGATTTTTGGATGTTGAACCATCCTTGTGTCCCTGGAATAAATCCTACTGGGTCATGGTGAATTATCTTGTTGATGCATTGTTGGATTCTGTTTGCTAAGATTTTATAAGATTTTTGCATCAGTGTTTATCAGAGTGATTGGTCTATAGTTTTCTTTTTTTGTGTTGTCCTTGTTCAGTTTTGGTATTATAATCTTGGTGTCATAAAACATGTTTGTTAGTATCCCTTCCTTTTCAATTTTTTGAAAGAGTCTATAGGATAGGCACTAGGTCATTTCTGAATGTTTGGTAGAATTCATTTGTAAAGTTATCTGATTCTGGGATTTTATTTTTGTGTAGGGTTTTGATTACTGTTTCAATTTCACTGCTTGTAATTAGACTGTTTAGGTGTTCTATTTCCTCTTGATCTAACTTTGGAATATTATAAAGTTGTAAGAATTTGTCCATCTCTTCTAGGTTGTTGAATTTGTTTGTCTATAATTGTTCATACTAGTCTCTGATTATTCTTTTGATTTATGCTGTCTCTGTTGTGATTTCTCCTCTCTCACTTGTGATCCTATTTATTGTGTTATCTCCTGTTTTTTCTTTGTCAGCCTAGATAGTGGTTTATCTATTTTGTTTATTTTTTCAAAGAACCAGCTTTTGGTTTCATTGACCTTTTGGATAATATTTTTTTTATTCTTTCACTTATTTCTGCTTTGATTTTTAATTACTTTCTTCTACTGGCTTTTGGGGTTATTTTTGTTGTTGTTGTTGTTCTTTTTCTAGTTCTTTAAGGTGTGAGAAAGTTGTTTCTTTCAGTTCTTGTTTCTTGATGTGTGCCTGTATTGCTATATATTTTCCTATGTAACTGCTTTGGCCCTGTCCCAGATATTCTGGAGTCCTCATCATCTCAAGGTAATTTTTAATTTCTTCTTTTATCTCCTCATTGATCCAATGGTCTTCCAATAGTGTGGGTTCAATCTCCATGTGATGGGTGGGTTCCTTGCTTTCTTTTCATGGTTTAGTTCTAGCCTGATATCTTCATGGTCAGAGAAGATAGTTGGTATGATTTTGATCTTACTGTAAATGCTGATGTTTGTCTTGTGTCCCAGTATGTGATCAATCCTGGAGAATGATTAACATGCACTTGAATAACATGTGTATACTCAGATTTTTTTTTTAATGTAGTATTCTATAGACGTCTGTTAATCGCATAAGATCTTGATCCTTGTTTAAAGTTCTAGTTTCCTTGCTTATTCTTTGTCTTATTGATCTATTCATTGATAAGAGTGGTGTGTTGAAGTCTCCTACTATGTATGTATTTACTCTAATGTCTCTTTTCAGAAATGATAATAGTTTTCCTATATATTTTGGTACTCCTTCATTTGGTGGGTATATGTTGATAAGTTTTATATCTTCTTGATGTATCATACCTTTAATCATAATATAACAGCTGTCTATGTCTCTTTTTATGTTTTTCAGTTTGAAGTCTGTTTTATCTGATATCAGTATGGCTGTTCCTACCTTCTTTTTTGTTCTATTTGTTTGTAGGATTTTTTTTTCATCCTTTTACTTTCAGTCTATGTTTATCTTTTATAGTTAAATGTGTTTCCTGCACAGCAAAATGTTGGTTTATTTTTTGAAACCAGCCTGCTACTTTGTGTCTTTTTATTGATGAGCTTAGTCCATTTACATTTACAGTTAAAACTGATACACTGGCATCTGTCTTTGCCATTTTGTTTGTCTTTTTGTAATTCCATTCATTACATTGTTCTATTCTTCCTATTTATTCTTCTAAACTTTTAAATACAACCCTAGTATATTAAATTCAATATATGGAAAATTCAGCTTAATTGTATTTGATTTATCCATATTTAAAAATAGTTCTGTGGTGGCTTGTTTTGTGTTTTTGTTTAAAAAATGCTCTATACACATTTTAAAAACAGAAATTAAAAACAACCTTCCATAAGATGATTACATCTGTGATGTGCCTAAAGAATGACTAGAAAGCTGAAATAAATAAATTATGGGGTAGTGGGTGGGGAATGAAGGTGATTGTGAGACCTCAAGGTCAGGGTCTTAAAGGATCAAATAAAGATTTCTACATTTTTTCATCATCTGTTGAATTTGAAATGGTCAATGTTATTATGTCTATTTGGAGCACAAAAGCAAAGGGAAAAAATAGAAAAGGAAGGTCTCCTTTACTGGGTATAGATTTTTTTATTATTATTGTTATTGATTTTTAATCTGTTAATTCTTCTTTAAATATAAATATGAGATTACTGAAGTATAAAATAAGGGGGACAATAGGTGAATACCATTCTAAAAGTTTACAATGGCAAATGAGTATAAGTTATATGCTTATTTTACTTTTCATATTTTATTGTTCTTCTGCCTCTATTTTTTTTTTTTTGGTACAGCTTTGCTGTATAACTTCTCTTTTCCTACTAACTCAGACCCGTCAATATTTGCACAATAATGCTTAGCATTTTCTAGGCATCCAGTGAATATTCATCAATTTATGTAGATTAAATTATTTTTATATATTTGTATGGATTAGATTATTATCTCATGTTGATAGGGATCAGGTCTTCATTTTATTCTACCTCTAAGTATGAAATTTATGTAATCAAAAACTAATTATCGAATTTCCATCAATACAGAATCTAAATTTCATAGCTTTATTATCTTTATTATAAAGCTCTTTAGTCCCACTTCAAGGCAGTTAAAAGATTAGCATCAACACTAAATTGTACAGCAAGGACATTTTGCACTAAGTCTTATTATGCTCTTCAGTACCAAACCTGATTTTATCTGTTCAACTTATGCAAAATTAATCAATTCTTTGAAATAGCAGTGAGATATAGTTTCCTTCAGTTAAGAAGAATGATTCAAAGAAATAACACTGATCTTTCAGTATATTTATAGAGTAACAAAGCAGGGAGAATCCAGAGGGATAACAGAATCCTTCCTTCTACTTCATACTGTCTTTTTGTTTGATTTATGGACAATGTCTAGGTTTTTCTGGTGGGAGAAAAAAAGCCTTTCATGAAGGAACAAACAATCTCTTTCAGCTTCCAAGAAACTCCTAAAATGATATCACATCCACAATACACTCTTTGGTAACTGTACTGAACAATTCACTTATTCACACCATGTTTGCTACCACGTATTTAGCCCTGTTCAATAAATATATTATATATTTTACTAGTATTTGACCAAATCCAACCTCTCATACCCTGTCCAATAAATCCAACCACTTTTAATCATTCACTTCTCTCTCTCTCTCTCTCTCTCGCTCGCTCGCTCGCTCGTTCGCACTCTCATACACACACACGCACACGCAGATACACATACCATTCCGTTCTTCAGCATAATCAGCCACGATTTTCATTCTCATTCCCTGAACTACCCAAATAGATTGATAGATGGGGATTGGGGGAAGAAGAAGGAGAGAGAAAGAGGGAGGAAGGAAGGGAGGGAGGAAGGAAGGGAGGGAGGGAGGGAGGGAAAGAGGGAGGAAAGGAGGGAGGAAGATTAGGTCAAAATTTAATATAAAATAGAGCTAAATCCCTTTATTATTAAAGGTGAAAAAATTTGCCAAGGGACATAGGCACAATTGCTTGTTATTGCTACTACTAATTTAACTATATACTTCACTCATGATCCTTTAAGATATGAATGTCATTAGTCCAGATTGTCAGTCAGCACAGAAATTTAAAAGAAGAGCACCTCCCTGGTGGCGCAGTGGATTGGGAGTCACACTGTGAAACACACGGGGCACAGCACACCACTTCCATCCCCAGCCAGGGAGGGGAACCCACATGGTTCAGCAGACCTCTCCTGCCTCTCCCACTGCTCCCCTCAGTAGTGTATTTCAGTCAGTCTGCCTGTTCTGCTCCCTATTCTGTCTCTAGTGAATCCTCTCATTTCCTGCAACTCTGGCCTGTACCCTAGCTCTTGTATGCAAAAATAAATAAATCTTTTTTTAAAAAAATAAATTTAAAGGAAGAGATGGAAGATTTTGATAAAGATCCTTTATTCAGAATAGCAATGAACAACATGGAGAAGACAAAACTAAAAATAAAATAATAAGTTAAAGAATATATTATGTTAGAATAAGAAAAATAGAACCAAATAAAGGATATTAGGAGTGCTGAGAACAGCCTAGGAGAAAATGACAGTGAACAAGTCTTGAAGAAAAAAAGGTAATCACTGGATATTTGGATAAAGAAAATTGTAGCAAACACAGATGCCTTGGCCAGCTGTGCATGTTGTGGTGCATGACCTGAACAACCCTACACAGTATTTCTGTCAGTCAAGGACAGCATCTGCTACAAAGTGCTGCGATGGAAGCACCCCTACCTGGCTGGCTCATAAGGAAAGGAGAGCACAGTATTTCTGTCAGTCAGCATCTGCTACAAAGTGCTGGGATAGAAGCACCCTTAGCTGGCTGGCTCATAAGGAAAGGAGAGCTCTGCAGCTGGAGCAGAGAGAGCAAAGTAAATAACAGAGAGAAAGAAGAGGAGAGAAGAATAGGAGTCATATGACTTTGAGTTTTCTTTTTCCATCTGTTGTAATTGGTTTTATGTGAGGACCCCATGGGTTGAAGGTATGTTTGAAAACAAAGTCTATTCATAGGGATTCTTGCTGATGTCCTGAATCATTATCATCATTGGTTTTTAACTGATCATTACTCTACTAAAGATCTCAGAAGATCAAAAGACAACCTGAGAGAGTGAAATGAACACATAGTTTTGTATCAGATGAATTAGGTCGACTCCTTCACTTACTAGATGTCAATACTGGATTGATATTTTGCTAGATAATCCAGTATAAAGTGTCCCAAAATAGAATAAACGTACTTGGAACTTGGAACTTCAAGCAGTTCCTCCTCTGGGTCAGGGGTTGATAAACTTAATTCTACTAAAAATATATAATAGATAATTTAGACTATCAGTGAGTCATTTGAGTTTTGTCAGAACTAATCAAATCCACTATTATAGCACAAAAGCAGCCAAAGACTATATAAAATAAATGGGTGTGACCAATAAAACAATATATAAAAACAGGCCCTAGTCCAGATTTCAACCATATACTGTAGCTTTCAATTCCTGATCTGAAGCATCATTATTCAAAAGACCCTGTAATGATGGAAGTGTTCTATTCCTGTGCTGTCTAATACAATGACCAATAGCCACATGTAGCTACTGTACTCATGAAATATAACTAAGGAATTTCCTTTTAAATTATATTTAATTTTAATGGAAATAACAACATGGTACATTTGTTTACTGTATTGAAAAACTCTGTATAAAGGAAAGATAGGTCTAGGAAAATACACAAGCTGCATTAAAAATGACCCCAAAAAGGCATACTGGTGCAACAATAAGTTAACTGACTAGGAATTTAAACAAAGTCTTTATGAGCTAAATGACATTTGAAGTGGGACTTGAAAAATGAGTAGACATTGATAGGCTTTCTAATCTTTCTTGCAGAAACAAAATAGAAATAGCCAAAGCTGTAATAAGGACTCTTTACAATGTAATTCTGCTTATAGCAGCAATACTTCATAAATGAGAAATGGTTTATGCTTGAGTACTTGTTAGGTACTTTACAATTTCCCAAGAGTACTATGGTACAATGAACAAAGTGTTGGCTTTCAGACTAGGAATCACTGATTTAAAACTCTTTTATGCATCTCACCTATAATGTAAATTAAGATAAGTCCCTTCACCACTCAGAGCAGCAGTTGTTTCATGTTTAAGATGGAAAAAGTTTTACTTGTCTCTTAGGTCATTTGTAAAAATTAAAGGTGATTCAAATATTGTGCTTCAAATAATGCTAAGATTTTATGATTCAATTGCTGAGTTATTGTTTAGTTATTCTGATGTCATAAATATAATTGTAGTCAATTTTTATATCTGTGCAATTTAGAAAGAGTAGGCATTATTGTCTCCATTTTCTTTTTTAATAGGAGAGCATTTGTTAAGGCACATCAAGGCATCTTCCCCAAGACCACAGAGTTCATAAACAGTTGAATCAAGTACAGGAAATCAGCAAGTTTTATACCCACTTCAGTATCCTTCCAGTGCCTGTTATGAATGCTTTTATCAAGAAAAACTAATAAAATATTTGTAATAAATTTGTTATCTTGGTGGATTATAAGAGATATTCAGGATAATGGGGTTTCATCCAACTAGTTACTTATGTTTAATAGTCAAATTTCTTATTTTGACATGAAATCTGTCCAGACTTCATTTCATTATTGAAATGATTTTTACAAGATATCTCCAGCTGGATGATCATTAATCAGTGTCACAGTCTAGAGCAATGAATCTTGGTATTTAGAAAGATTATGTAAAGCAAGTCAAATATGTTAATACCTGTAGCTTTATATAGTCTTCTATGACAAAGTTTTGTGCTAAATCATATCCTTTCCAACAGTTTTAGTTTAATTTGTATTTTCAGAGCAAAGCAACAAAATGCTTCAAATATAAGAAATTTCATTTCATACTATTTCTAGCCCCACACTTATCAACACAAGTACTGAGTATTATAATGGTCTTTCATATTTCTGAGGAAAGAGTAACAAAAGAAAATTATTAATTTATTAGTTCTTAGTCCTGGGTAGATCCTTTTACCATTCCTTTGAATTGGGTAATTAGAAAATAAAAATAAATCTTTTTTAAAAAGAAAGAAAAGAAGCCATCTCTGGAACATTAAATTGTATGATAAAAGAGCAAATGCTGATGTTATCCAAAAGATCCCTATATATTTTTTTCATTGTAGACAAAATAACCTTCTAATGGAAGAAGATGCCTTCTAAAACTTACCATAGTTCAAGTGGAGTCAATGCTTGGCTTCAAAGCTTCAAAGTTCAGGTCCATTCTCTTGGTAAGGGATAAAGAGTCTGGTGACTTCGAAGTCAATGCTTTATTTACCATTCTGAAAAAAGGAGGGTCCCGAAGGATAATGATAGTTCTACTTTGCCTGTGCCATATTAAGTGGAACAACAAAGCCTGGATGATATCCTATCTGTTACATTATTTACTAATACTTTGGAATACTGCTCAGAAAAAAAAATCCTTTAAAAATGTTACTATTCATTGACAATGCACCCAGGCACCCAAGAGCACTGATGGAAATTTACAAGGAGACAAATTTATTTTTAGTCTGCTAATACAACATCTCTTCTGAGGTCCATAGACAAAGGAGAAATCTCAAATTTCAAGTATGATTATTGAAGAAATTTATTTCCTAAGGCTATAGATGCCATAGATAGTGACTCTTCAGAAGAATATGGGTAAGTCAGTTGAAAACCTTCAGAAATGATTCACCATTTTAGATGTCATTAAGAATATTTATTATTCAGGGCCCTCTCTGGTGGCACAATGGATTGAGCAATGCACTATGAAGCAAATTGCAGCCACTGCAGCATGAGTTCAATCTCTGCCCCAGCTAGGAAAGTGACCCACATGGTGTGGCAGACCTCTCCTGCCTCATCTGCTACTCTAGCAATGTATTTCAATTAATCTGCCTGTTCTGTTCCCCACTCTGTCTCTGGTGAACCCTCTCAACCCCCACACCTCTGACCTACCCCAGTTTTTGTATGCATAAAAAAATAAATCTTTAAAAAAAATAAGAATATTCATTATTAATAGGAGATCAAAATATCAACATTAACAGGTGTTTGGAAGAGTGGTCTCCTGTTGGCACAGTGGGTTAAACAGCACACTATGAAGCAAACTGCAGCCACTGCAGCAGGAGTTCAATCCCTGCCTCCAGCCAGGGAGGGGACCCACATGGCATAGCAGACCTCTCCTGCCTCACCCGCTGCTCCCCTCAGCAGCATATTTCAGTCAAACTGCCTGTTCTGCTCCCCACTCTGTCTCTGGTGAATCCTCTCACTGCCTTGGACTCTGGCCTGTACCCCAGCTCTCATATGCATAAATAAATAAATCTTAAAAAAAAAAAAAACAGGTGTTTGGGAGAAACTGATTCCAATCCTCATGAATAACTTTGAAGGGTTCAAGATTAGTGGAGAAATTAACTTCAGATGTCATAGAAATAATAATTGTTGGGCCACAGGAGTGGGGGAAGAGGTTCCTATGTCTCTGGGTTCTTCTTTGGCTGACTGAGTAGTCAAAATAATATCAGAAGGGTGGACAAAAGAAAAAGATCAATTTAAAAAGTGCCCATGGAGAATCTATACAGGTCATAGGATTCTGTTTTCAGTTGGTTAAGACAGTTTATCCTGAATTAAGGAGCTGGGTAGAGACATGGGACCTCAAAGAGAGAGGAGAGGGATTTCACTTGACAAGGAGGGGGCGACTAATGTTTACTGTGCAAATGTAGCTAGACAGGGAGGTCATTTCTACAGATTGCCCTATATGTGGAGAATGTCCCCAATATTCATTGTTCTAAGTAATTAAGGAAGTGGCAATTGCTTCTCTGATTAGGTGAAGCATAACAGACTGTTCTTAGCCTCCAGGGCTTTAAATTACTTCAGCTCTAAATAATCTGCACACCAATGTGGCATGAAATGAGAAGACCAGTTTTGAGAATCCTGGAAAGAGTGTAAATAGGAGTCTCCATAAAAAGGGAGATTTTCCAGCTTTCCTGCTCTACCCAATGAGGGTCAGAGCTGAGTGGCCAGGTGAAGATATAGAGACATGTGAAAAAGCGCCTGCATGCTTCTCAACTTTGGACTCCAGAGATTTGGAGGACATAGAAGAGACATGTGGAGTTGAGACATGTAAAGATACTTAAAAGAGATGTGTATAAGAAATTCACAGAGAGGTTGACAATGGCAGTCTTTTGTACTTTAATGTTGCTCCTTTTGTCCCAGACTTTTCTGGTCACTTTCACTTCCTCTCTATGGTTCCCCTTTCAGGCCTCTCCAGCCCAACTTTGGGCCAACCCTGTTTGGCTGGGCATTTACTCACAGGGTATGGATAACTCTGGGTGTTTTGCTATGAAAACATATCCTTTCTTCTCCTTGTTCTATGCACACTAATCTATTAAAATTCTTGCATACTAAGAGTATGCTTTGTGTTGATGGATGGCATCCCTGTAGATTATACAAATTTGGAGGTCCTAGGTGTTACCTTCCAGTCTCCCTGCTAACAAAATCTACTTTGATTTCCGTCACAAGATAACTAGAATTAGAAGTGGAATCTGAAGTTGTGACTGACATGCTACACTCTCATCAGAAAATATGAATGGTGAGGCGATACGATGCTTCTTATCAGTGAGCAAGAAAGCACTTTCTTGATATGGAATCTGCTCCTGGAGTGAAGATGGTGTCAACATTGTTGAAAGTACAATAAAGGATTTCGAATATTACATAATTTATATAGCAAGGGCAGTGGTTGAGAAGTCTGACTCCAACTTTTGAAAATTCTACTGTGGGTAAATGCTATCAAACACCATAATATACTACAGAGAAATCTTTCATGATAGTGTTATAAGGTAGGGAGATGGGCACTATAATGACAGGAAGGGGGCACCGAGCAAGTTCTGGATAGTTCTAGCAGATGGGGTAAAGGAAGGAGTCCTGAAGCCCTCAGTGGCTTTTTTATACT
This sequence comes from Galemys pyrenaicus, assembly GCA_019455555.1. Lineage (NCBI taxonomy): Eukaryota > Metazoa > Chordata > Mammalia > Eulipotyphla > Talpidae > Galemys > Galemys pyrenaicus. The sequence continues at coordinate 148,372 of JAGFMF010011796.1, read as the reverse complement.
TTTATTACAAAGGTGGCATCAGGTACATGGCAGGCAGGGGTACCAGGGGGCTGGGAGGCTGGCAGGCCCCCCAGCCCTGCACGCTTCTCACCCTCTCAGCTGCTTCTACTGTTGGTGTCCTGTTCCTCCCACTGCCACTGCTCTTGCTGGTCTTCGCTGGTCTTGCTGCTGCTTATTGGTACTGGTGTCCTCGTGATGCTTACCATAAGCCTATGTCCAAACTCAGGTGCGCCCACCTGCGCATGCCCACCTAGGCTTGTGCGCGCAGCACTGCAGGTGTCCATCATTATACCAGTGGCGGGAGGATGCAAAGACCTGATTTCTCTGACCCTACAGGCACGCTAGAACCCCCAAACCTGCTCTTTTTATGTGGGTATTGCCACTTTTGCAGCAGGTGTTAGGGCACAAAGGAAATCAACCCATAATCCTCTGGGTTCTTCTTAGACTGAACTAGTAATTAAAATAGCATCAGATAGATCAGCAAAGAAAAATCAATTTAATAACATAAATATGGAGAATTTGTTGGCTATAAATTTAGTCTGAAGAATAATAGAACAAGCCAGGGATATTTATCCTGTGCTCAGCAGAGACTTGAGATGCCAAAGAGAAAGCTAGGGGATTTCACATGACAGCAAAAGTGCAAAAATAACTAACAAGTAACGAGTGAAAAGGTTGTTTTTTTTTTTTTCCCCTCTCAGTTAATCATTACCATAATCTTTAGAATATTCTTAGGTCATTAACATCAATTCCCCTTAAAAGGCCTTAAGCAAACCTGCATTCCCCTACCCAGTTTCTTTGTTGACAGACGATTGAAAAAGACAAATCCAGACCACCAGTGGCACCAACTGTAAAGTACCGAGTTTCCGTGGGCACCCCAAAAGAACAAAGAGCGGACACAGGGCTGCAATGGTCATGTAGAGCTTTAGTTACGCCAGCATGCTGGGGCCGACCGTTCAACCGTGACATGCAGGCCTGGCTGAGGCGATCGGCCCCAAGAGGAAGTAGGGGTGAATTTTTATAGCTAATTTCCCGCCTTACATAGGTTGCAGCCAATAAGCTGAGAGATCAAAGCCCACGCAATAAGCACAGCAAATAGCTTTAAAGAGAGACATGTTTCAAAAATTTAAACTTACAGGAGATCCATTTTGGGCGGGCTCAGGCTTCTGCCCCATACCTGGGTGCACATTCTACACCCTGCCCTTAACTGCCCAAGAGAGCCTAAGGTATGGGACCAGCTGACCTACTAGATAAGGCCTGTAGGTCGTTTTTCAAGTTTCAGTCAGCTAAGTTTAGACAAACTCTGACTCTAACACAATGAGATCACCCAAAGGCCATCAGGCAGAAAACAGTGGGTCCTTGTTGAAAGTCAGGTTTGAAACGCTTAGTAAAGCCCTACCCTGAGCCCTAAAAGGGGAGATGGTTTTTAGAGGGCATAGCCCACCATTTCCCAGAAATACTGATTTTTTTAATAAAACCTAACTTTCCTCACCCCAGCATTAGCTCACATTTGGCTAAAGACTGTCAAATAGCTGAGAGTTTGGGTTCAGTAACACCAGCAAGAGGAGGTTACTCAATCTTAGTCTTGGGAATAGAGATAAGACTCTTAGAGAAAGAGGAATATTCATTGATAAACTTACCATGGAATGAGGCCCAGGACGTGTCAGTTTCTTTGATTAGGGAAGAGTGAAGGACTTAGACAAGGAAGGAAGTTTCTCCTCAGCTTCAAGTGATTTCATTGCTTTTAACTCAAAATACTATGCATATCAGAGTTGCATATCTTAAGAAGATCAGTTCTGAGACTCCTGGGGAGGTCTGAAGATTCCTGAGAAGTCAAAGAATTTATGTAACTTGATTTATTGTGATATTCACTGTACTGCAGTGGTATGGAGCTGAACTCAATGTCTTGCGGTGTGCTTATACTGTTCCTTTTGTATATAAGCAACTCTATGAGTACTCCATAAGCTTTTGCTTTTGTTTGTTTGGGCTTTTTTTTTCCTTCAATAAGAAACATTTTGTATAAAATTTTCTTCCTATAAGCAAACTATATGTTTTTGGAAGCTAAACATATAGACTTCATAAATTCCATGTTAGTGTGGAAGATAAAATGTTCACTGTTGTCATGGTGACACCTCAGTGATCTTCCTCCCCATGTGTTTTCCTACTTTTTCCCCCAACTCAGAGTTTTCCATTGGTTCTCCAACTCTAGCAAGGCTCTCCTAGAGAATACACCTTCATTAATATCCCCTTGTATTCAATCCTATATGTTTAGCCTGAGAGGATGCATTCAAGTTGCACATATTGTCAATTGTGTAGCTCCAAACTAGACGGTATTTGACAACTATCTAGGAGGATACATCAATAACACATAGCTATTCCAGAGCCATGTTAGGAATAACCCTTCACAATTATATAAGAATTTGAAGGACTGAATTTGTACTCTGATGACTGTAGAGCGGAGTTGTGACTTTCAAAATTACTATGAAATACCTCCTATAACTGGTGAATAGGCCTACTAATCTACTCTGGGTTTGAATGCTGTTATTTCATTAGTATTCTTGCCCCCCAAAAGACCTTGCTACATTTAGCTGAGCCAACAGTCTTCTCAAACATTGATGTTTCATTCACATCACAGCTTAGGAAGTTTTGTTTCTCTCTTAATGGTTAAGAATAAGACTTTAAAGGAAAACATCTCCACAGGAAGTCTAGCATTGCTAAGGAATGAATAATTTGTGGCTACCAGAAAACATTCTTTGATTACCATTTTGAATTTTCATTTACTCCTTAGTTACATCCCATTAAGTACTTCTTTTATTCCCTTGGACCACCCCAGACTGTTGTTCTCCCTCCTGACTGTCTTCTGTGTCTTTCAAATATTTGGCAAGCTGCAGATTTTGATTGATTTTTATTTCCCCCCTCCTGGAGTGCTAACTTCTATCTTCAATGGTTTCCTGTCTATTGTTCTTTGATATTAAATCAATGAATATTATAAAAGCTAAAGAATTCTTTAACAAGTTCCTTTGCCCCTCCCTTCACCTTCTCACAAAAGGTTTTTCCATCTTATCTCTTCCTTCCAAAAGTACCCTATACTTTAATTAAATTATTACAATTCTTTTGAGGATTATGAATAAATCTTCATTTGTTTTCTTTATTAGCATTCGATCTGCTTTTGTTAATTGTGTAAATGTTCCCCGTAGGCAGAAAAGCAATATAACTCAAATGAAGCAGGGCTTTTTGTTAAGGATAGTCAATTTGATTAACATCACAGTCAATATGATGAATGGAAGCATTTTGGAACAAGTTGCCCAGTAACTTGAAATTGACAATATAATGTGTGTGTCATTAGGACTAGAACAATAAATTCAACAATATATCATAGCACGGATCTAAGATGCTCCTTAGTTTGGGATAAAATAATGATTCTGTGCATTTACATAATATCATTCATTGTTGGATACAATGCTTATAAATAGACTATCATCTTGATGCTTAAATAATGTGGAAACAAGTGAACTCCATCAGTGCTAAAAGAGTAAAATGGTAATTCAGGGATCTTGATTTGGGATTAAGAGTGATAGAAATTGATTACCCTGTGTGACTAACATGGTGTAGTTAATAAGGAAAATTTATAGCAAATATAAGTAAACGTTCATGGGAACTACTTAAAATGCAAACCAAGAAAATGTAAACTTCCAACTATAGACTTTCTCTGTCAACCAAATGCTTACCAATATTTAAGAGTGGATATATATATCTGATTAGTAAATTTTCTTGTGAAAATGAGAAGTAAATGGAAGAAAATATACCTGTAGGAATCAGCAAATGAATACATTGTAACCAGTAAAAGTTAATCAGTAAAAGTATGCAAGGTTGCTCTACCTTTGGTCCCTTATCTACACACAGTTCCCCCCCTCCCAAGCAGGGGATTCTAAACAGGATGAGATAAACCAGAGGGGCTCTGGCGCCAGTATGGAAAGCCCCTAGACCAGTTTTTCTTCCCTTATCCTCCTTGTCTGTGACTCTGTGATTTACAAAAACCCAGCGTGCAAGCAGCAGGGGGTCCTTCCCTCCAAGGGTGAGGCTGTTGCTCCAGTGCTCCCCAGGGCTGGACCCTAGGTTGACCGAGCTATAAAGTCTGTTTACTGTGAACCAATCGATCTCCAGTGTGCTGACTCGTATTGGCTCTCCAATCCGGTGTCATACGGCCACATAGCAACCCTCCTTGAGGGCTCCGATCCAGAGCTTATACAGACTTGCTACATGCTAAGACACGGGCTGGATCCAACATACCTAAGAATTGGATTAAGCATGCTTGTAGGATAAATGAAAGTTATCAGGTTTTTCCACCCTCCCACCATTAGCATCAATGACAGACCCTTGCAGTACTACATTTATGCTTGATGGTGGGCACCTAGAGTAAGTTGTGGGCATGTGTAGGTGGGCACACCTGGGCTGAGACAATGGGCATGGAAGAGCAGCATCACAGGGACACCGTAGCAGAAGCAGTAGAAGAGAAGTAAGCAGAAGCAGCAGAGAAGAAATAGAAGAGCAGCAGCAAAGCAAACAGAAGAGAAGCTCAGCAGGAGTAGCAGCAGCAGTAGAGAGGCCAGAGAGAGTGAAGATTGGTGGGGGGTAAGGAGACCTGCCAACATCCTGGTCCTGGCCCCTTGGTCCCCTGCCTGATGGGTACCCTGTTGCTGCAATACAAATGTTGCAGAAAGAGCAATAAAAGCTGACTCCTCCTTTACCTGACTGCCCAGAGGATAGAGACCCTGCCCTGTGTCCTCATGCTACTACAATGCTATAAAAAGACACTTCCTTTTCCTTAAAGGGTCCCTTCTATCTTCCAGAAACCACGTTTCATTTATCCTTTGTAGCTTCTAAAGATTAAGGTGCTAGAGCATAGGAAAGCAAAAAATTTAAAAGAATGGTTTTATTTAATTTTTTGTAGTTGTTATTTTGTTTTGTGTATAAGCTTTTTTCTCTTAAGCAAGCTTGGATTACAATTTTGTTTACTTGAAAAGAGAAGGTAATTTATGAGAATAAAGCCCATGAAGTGAAACATCAATAAAAAAGGAGACAGACAAGAGTCTTTAGTGAAGCATTTGTTTAACTGACACAAAAATGAAATCACTAGAACCATGAAACAGAGAAGCGCAAGTAACTAAATTAATCTTTTCTGTACAAAAGAAAAACACTAAAGAAATACATAAAGACTTTATTAGCTTGAGACCAAGGGGAAGCCATGGACCCATAAACTTGCACAATCTCAAGGGTTCCAGCCATCTGTGGACACAAAGGCAAAAAGAGACTCTCAATGTGAAAGATCTTTAATAGAAAGAGAAGAAAGGATATTCTGAATAAAACACCAAAGTTACTCTAAGGAACATGTTGTAAGTCAGGCTCCTTCCACCTTCCAGTTATCTGGAAAACAACAGAGAGCCCACAACTGTGAAAGCACCACAAATGTGCAGAAGAAAATATATCAGTTACGTGACCATGAGCACATATCTGGCCTGTGCCTGTCCTGGAACAGTATAAAGGGTTGATTGTAACCAGAGTACTGCAATGTGGATTGCAGGGCAAGACTGACATTTCCCTAACTGCTGTGTAAGCAATGGGGACCATTAGAAAAACATGGAGGTTTTATACTTCCATGGCCAAAGTTGCTGCCTTTGGGCAGTCCCTCCCTTGGGTGCCATCCAGGTTAAATGGTCCAATCGGGTGTATCAGGTAAAGTAGGGGACCCTAGAAGTGAATATAAGGCAGTGCAGAAGCCAGCTTGGGATCCCACCCAGATACCTACATCATCGAAGATGTCTGAACACAGACTCCCTGACTCCTGTCACTCTATCCTGCCTCAGAAAGAAAAAGAAGCAAATATCACCAAAGGCCCTGGGCCTAGAGTCTCACTGAGCTGTTTGTTGTTGGTGTGAGCCAAGAGCCTACAAAGAGCTATTTATTGGATCATCCAGCATCACCTCCTGGTGCTGTTGCCTCTGTTATTGTTTAGTCCAGCATCTGATGCTGTTATCTCGACCTTCAGACTGTTGCTGCAGGCTGCTGTGGTATCATCTCAGCGGTCCCATCTGCGCGTGCCTCTGGCTGCCACTGTGAGTTGGCTCCCAACCCACTGCCTCCGGCTGCCGCATGCCTCAGGCCCTTGTTGGCAGGATGGCGCCATCTTGGATGAGTGGCCTTTTGTTGGGACTTCTGAACACTGTGGACACACTCTGGGGTGAAATAGCTGGCAACTTGTGGCCTTAGTAACTATTTGTTTCCCCTGTTCATTAAATAAACCCCAGATGTTGTTGTCACTTAACCTGAGTCATCTTGCAATTGTGTGCATGGGTGAAGAACCCACAGACAGTGACCAAGCCTCTGTTGGGCACAGTCCTTGGATGGCTATAGCATCCACATAACCCTGTTTCAAGGGTCAAGGAAGATGGAAAGCAAGGAAACAGCTATCATTATCAGCCTTCCCTTGTGTCTCATCCAAGTGTCTCTACATGTCTCTCCTCATGGTCCCCTTCCATGTCTTCATCCCAGCTATACCATGCAAGTCCAGCTACAGAAACAAGAGTTCTCTTTCTTTTTATTCCTATTTCCCCTCAGCCCACCTACAATCCAAAGCTGCATATCTTCATCTAGAAGCTCAGCTCCTCCCACCTAGTTAAGTGGGGATGGGGAAATAGTACCAGCCCCTTTTTATGGGGATGTCTCTGTAACAGCTCTACATATAAAATCTAACTACTTCTTCCCAAGATGTCATACAGAGGAGCAAACTGAATCTTAAAGTTAGCAAGTTCATATAAATCTGAATCTAATTACTATCAATCAGTAGCTGCCTTTCAGCCGAGCTCTTAGTTTCATTAACAAGATATACGCTAAGATATCCAGATTTCTGTTATCATTTTAATTTCACTTCATTCTATTTATCACCTCTAGGACTTACTGTTATGTCTTTAAAGAAGGTATACGCTATATTTCTGTTTTGATTAACTGACACATGCAAACAAAACACAATTTAATTTTAAGAGGCATAGAATTAATATAAGTTCAGAAAAAAGGAATTCTGTTGTAGACCAAGAAATTGGTTCCAGGCTATAAATTCCTGGAGGTAAGTGCAGTTTTTAGAACAAAGATAAATTATATACAAATGCAGAACAAGCATCTTCAGGGAAAAGAGAAGTGTAAAAGTACTTTGGGGGGGGGGGGGAAAGGAGCAATCTAAATCAAAACTCCTAACACTATTTCTTGTGTTCACATTTTCCCCCAACAGTTACTTTATTTTCCCCCCTTTACTTCAAGAGGATATAAAATATGTGAAAGTATAAGAATATGAAAAGTAAGAGGGTTCCTGTCTCCTTTATGATTTGTCAAGCCTGCCTTGTGAGGGTTAAGAGGAGAAAAATAGCCTATCCAAGAAGTAAAACAATAGATTTTGAATAGTAAGCAAAAAAAGTAGGCAATCTTGAAATGCATGGGCAAGACTCAAAGCAAATTAGAAAATGGTAATCAAGCTAAGAAGGCAAGCCTAATAATAAGAAATAGTGATTTGAAACATTTGAACCTGTATGCTGAGGTAAACATGTCTTTGTATCTTGTTTTAAATTACATCTAATAAGAAGAGAGTAGATACAGCCAATATATTTTTATGTTATTTTTTAAATATCCCTTTTTTATCTACTTGTTTTATACATTGTTCCAGGATTTGAGATACCTGTGCAATTTTCTTTTTTTTAATTTAAAAAGCAATGAAAGTGGGAAAACAAGTGTCCTTCTTGATTAAATTAACAGTACGTACAGAAAGCATGAATGTTCTAATGATGGAGAGCAAGACATTGTTTGCCTGGTATCACTGTATCTTAATTTCACGTAAGGTAACCAAGAGAAAAATAAAGGTTGTGATTTAATAGGTCTGAGATTGAAAGGGCACCTTCATGGAGGTTAATGCCACAGACTGCACCAGGGCTTTTTCTGCACTCTTTAGGTAATATCACATTTCTTGAATGAATGTGGGGTACTGTCCATTTTTTCTCCAATGCACATATTTAATATCATCCTTGTATGGAGTATTCAGAAGCCCTAAGGACAACAACAAAAAGTTCCCCCTGCAAAGGCAGGGAGAAGGGGTCACTGGCCCCAACTTCTCCATGGCTTTTCATCAAATCACTTCTCCCTTGGCAATAGATTTTCCCCTCAGTGCTCGGATAAGAGACCCAGTGCCAAGTCCACCTACTTTGTTGTCCTGTCCTCGTGCTGGGCCCCTGTCCTTTGCCTTGAACCTCTACCCTGAGGAAGGATTTCAGGCCAGTGACCTTTCCTTTCTTTCTCTTTTTCAGAAGCTTCTTGCTGTCAGCACACTTGCTCATCTCTTTAGTCCAAATATGCCCCTTACAAAAATATCTACTGACCCTGACCTTTGAAAAGGGCAAGAGGGGTTTTTCGCTGGAGTGAACAGGAAGGAGATGAAAGGCTTGACAGTCTCTATGGAATCCAAAGATACTGAAATTTCTCCAGGTGCATCCCTTCTCTCCGTTTACCAAATGATTGTGCTTCTTAAACAGCTAAGCTAGTAAATCTGCAGCAGAGGTGAAAAGGAAAATAGTTTTCAAAGTATAAATTGTAGCCTATAAAGGTGGGGGAGGGACGAAAAGTTGTCATCTTTCAACCTAATTTTCCTTGGCAGAAGTAGCCTTTCAGAATCCCCTTTAAATGAGTACTGGAGTTCTGGCAGGCTTCTGGCAATGCTGTTCCCTTGTTCAGGAATGATTATTTAAGCTCCCCAGTTTAGCCTCACTGTGCAGTTTTTAGGAAAGCTTTTCATTTTCCATGTTATTTATTCTTATGTCAAAACAAGTTTTTCTCCCCAATAAACATCACTTTCCCAGAACTAAACTACCTCCAGTATTGTATTTGTGACTTCCTTAATGCCTAAATTATTTGTACATCACATGCACAGATAGAGGTCATATATAAATTAAAGAATGTTTAACTGCACATTTCTTTTCAAGATCAGTACATGACTTTTGATGCAAATATTTAATTATCAGCAATATGCAAATGTGGCTGACTTTCAGAAATATAAACCCATATATAGGCAATCTCCCTTCTCCTCACATTATCGTGTATGTGTGTGTGTGTGTTTAATTAAATATCCCTGGGCCCCAATGATACTGCAGATGTCTAACACAATGCCATTCATTAGAAATGCTTTATACTTATCACATCTTAAAGATGGACTTATCAGCTCTTTCTTTCAACCACAGGTCTTAGATTAATATGCATTGTAAGAAAACTTATTTGACAGGTTCAGAAGGGTTGAGCAGTAAGAAGATAACATTACGAATTCCACTAGAATTAGTAAAAAGAGGCAGAGTGGCTGCACTAAGTCATAGTCAATAGTTCAGTTTGAATGAGTACATGTGCTATTATCTCACAAGCACATAAAAGGAAAGGGAAAAAGATAAGAGAGCTGTATTTTCCACCTGTTGGCACATCTATGGTTTTATTCTAATCCGCATATCACTCCTTGTCCTTCATGAGAGCTTATTCATTTAGCTCCACTGGGCCCACTAAACTTGGGTATTTTAATGACTGCTAATGAGACAGAAATCCTCTCCTTTTGAGGTTCATAGCAAACCCAATCCACTAAATATCATAGATGTCCCATTCCATTCGTTTAGAACAGGTGGCAAACCATTTTGCCTTTGGGTCTGTATTTTCCTTCTCACTTAATAGCGCCATCTGTCCTTTTTGTACAGTGGTCTGGGTGACAGCAGGATAACCATGAAGAGAATAATGATATGAAAGGGCTTCCACCCTTCAGTTCCGCTTCCCATGTGCTGTCATTCTCATTCCCCTTCTACTCAGAGACTCTGTAGGAGAAATTTCCTGAGTCCACATTCCCCCCAACTCACCTATCCGTCATCCCTTCTTCAAGCATCTACACTGTGCTAATATTTTCAGAGACATAGCAGAAAGGTTGGGTCAACACTGCTAGGAACAAAGCAAGTAATAGTGACAGCCTCGGTCAGTGACATCTAGAGCCACCAATGTCACTATTATTTTTTCCTTAAGGTATTTTGCTATTGATGTTTGCCAAAGAGATGCGTTTTGTTTTGTTTTGTTTTGTTTTCATGAAAAGTTCAAGGTGAAAATAGAAATATTTATTAGAGTAGGAAATATGGTATTTTGGGTCTTACAGGAAAGAAGCACATTACCTAGCTTCTATGCACACCAGGAATAACCATTCATGATGAATTTTTGTTGGTTTTGAGAGTTAATCTTTCTTCTTAATTTCACTACAACAGCTCTATTCCTAGATCATGGCCTCCACTGTTACATTCCTTCATATTCTGTTCTTATGAAAGGACAACAATTTTTATATAAGGGAAACCCCAAATCAACTTTTTGTCAGCATGCTAAGAAAGATGAACATGAGAAGGCAAAAAAAGGGGCAGTCAGAATCCTCCTATTAAACATTTCAAATGAGATTTTCTCCCTCAAATGTTTGGTTTCAGTTAAACTTTTACTGACACATGCATGGCCAAGAAGATGTACCTGCACTGTGGACACTAAGAGTTCCCTTGACTTAGAGAGTCCCGCAGGCCAGCAGAGAAAACTCAATACAGTCTGTGATTATTAGACCTGTTCGTATACAGTGATATTTGGGTTAAAAGACATAAATGGATGAATAACTCATCATAATGAGTTTTTTATGCCGTTCAAGGCAGGGGTCAGTTTGAGCTAAAACTAGAGATTTGAAAGGACATGGAAGAGTCAAATCAAACATCATAAGAGCAGCTGGGCACTGAGAAGCAATGACAAGTGTTACAAGATACATCAAGGCTAAATCTCAAAGCTCTTCACAGCCCATATGCATAATTTTTATATTACCTTTGCAGTTTGAGATGAAGGAGTTGTATGCCCTGGGAAACTCAAGTTTTGAGCATGATTTGTTTGAATTCTCATTGGAAACACTTGTATTCCACTTGGAAGGACATGGGCAGACTCATCCTTTACAACTTGAATGTCACACAAGTCCATAGGTCCACGCTGATGTGGACAGTTTGGTACCAGAAAACTATCTGGGATCAGAAAAGAGAGGAGTCAGAGGAGATGAGAAAGTGTCAGATGTCAAAAGAGCAAATGATCCCACTTTAGGGAATCAGAGCAGTTTGGAAAGGGAGCTGGTACCTGAGGCCCACCCCTTCGATACTGATAATCTTATTTTCATTCAGCTCACTTTTTAGTGGTAATGACACCATCCTGATGGTTTCCCTATAATTACCATTACCCAGCCACTCCCTGTGAGCTGAAGCAGGGAACAAATATCAGAGATGGAGATGGAACCAGAGTTGGTGCTTGAATATTGCACAGAGGATAGAGTTAAGCACCTGCATAATTGCCTATCAGACATGGAAGCCATGAACAGCTTTTCTTAAATTAAAATTTAAAAGTTTCAAGGTGATCTATTCCTATAATAGTGATACCATTTTTGTTTTCCATTGGAAAAGGTTACAAAATATCCAGATGGTTTCCTCAGGTCAGTTAAAACCCTTCACATAATGGGAAAGAAGAAAGTTAACTGGAGAGTTGGGGAAAGAGTTACCAAAAGATCCACATGGGAAGAATTTATCCAGCAATGACAGGCTGTGTGAAGATGATGTGAGATTGTCAGACACTTTTATGATCCTTTCCTTCAGTCTGGCTTATGCACCTTTTGAAGGAGCACACGGCTTGATAGGGAGGCAGCCTTGAAATCAATTGACAGAGCGGAGAAAACATTAATAGCTTCTGCAGCCACAGGACACTCTGCTATAGTGAGATTTGTTGTAGGACAGAAATGACAGCTATATAACAACATCTTATTGATATGGGCTTCCTGAGAATGGATTAAAAAAAAAGAAGAACAGATACTTGGGCAAAAAGTGTTTGCAGGATAACTTAGGGTCTTTGATCGAACAAGCTGGGCTACCAACAAAGCAGTATGAAAGGCAGAATAGAGGGGCCACGGCAGTGAAGAGTGATCTTAGGGTAAAGACCATACCTTGGAATATTGCACCTCAACTCCGTATTCACACATGGAGTAGCTACATACACCAACCACAGTTTAGACTTCTTGTTTTCCCATTCAAGCATCAGTAAATGTTTAATGCTAGAGTAGTTTTACAGAGATTAAGGTATGATAATAACAGATTAAAGTGAGATGAAATCTGTTGCACAGATGGAAATCAAAAAACAAATGCTACACTTACTAATGCTGCTGATATTAAGTTCATAATAATATTAGAAAGAAATCAATTTTAAAATTACTGTCAAAATTTATTGATTTGTTATTTTTGAGTCCAGAGACCAATTTTCAATTGAATTGCTTAATTTATTTTAAGCTTCTATTTCACAAATCTTGAAATATTGATTTAATTGCTTTAAAATGGAGAAACTTTATGTAGCACAATCAGGTCAAACTGTGTAAATCAATGCTGGAAATGCTGGATAGATTTCTAACATGTTACAACACAGTACAGAATAGCATTGATTTGATTTGGTCATTTACTATACACACACACACACACACATATTTGCCTCTAGGGATAGTTTTGATGCTAATCCAAATTTTTCAAGGAAGGAAATGAGGTGTCTGGTCTGGTTAAGAAAGTCGTTCATCAGAAGTACAGTTCTTCCTGGTTGGGGGTGTAAATGGAAACATCAAAATAGTTTAAGAAAGTGGATCTTATGGTATTCCTGGAAAAGATGTCATAACACTCGCATACACCATCACTTACTCTTCCCTTCTCAGAACCTAAGTACTTGAAGGTTAGTTACATATAAATAGAGTCTAGTTTTATGAAAAGATGTAAACCACTAATATTTCTTTTGTTCCAATTCTTGGTGATGTGTTTGTATTTGGAAAGAGCAAAAGAGGCGCATTAGGAGAAAAGACAGTCTGCTATCATTTCTTCCCCAGCTAGTCTTCCTTTTATTTGAAGAGGGATTTTTATACCCTTTCTTGGAGAAGTTATATTCCACCTGGTCAACTCTGAAAGGAGTTACTAAGTGCAATTTGCAATATCACACATTGTTCCTCTCCAACTAAGATAACTCTCTGTACCATCGGGGACAAGAAGAACTGTAAGACACAACTACCTACCTTCTAGCATCTATACTGTAGATTTGGGGAGAGAGTAGATATCATTATTTTATCACCAATTTGTCATAAACAGATAACTAAAAATAAATGCAATTTATGTGTTCTGGAGTCAGACTCCCAATTCTGTCAGTATCTGAATGACCATGACTTGGTCTGGAAAACTACGGCTATAAATGGTACTGGTAGTACAACATACATCAGGGGGGTTTGTATTTAATTATCCACATAAAGTGATGAAATGGTCTCAGAAGAGAGTCTCCCTGGTGGCGCAGCTGATTGAGCAGCCACAGTCACTGCAGTGCAAGTTCGATCCCCGGCCAGGGAGGGGGCCCACATGGCGCAGCAGACCTCTCCTGCCTCGCCAGCTGCTCCCTCAGCAGTGTACTTCAGTCAGTCTGACTGTTCTGATCCCCACTCCCAGTGCCTCTGGCCTGTACCCCACCTCTTGTGTGCGTAAATAAATAAATCTTTAAAAAAAAAAAAAGAAAATGGTCTCTAAAGAAATATACTCATTAAATGTTACAGTTCATTTATTCACTTAATAGTTGCTGAGTACCAGTTTGTGCTGGCTATATAGAAGAGGTTGAGATAAATCCCCTCATGGAACTTATATTCTAAGTAAAGACTTATTAGACAAATATATATAAACAGTGAAGTATTAGAGTGATGAGTGCTTATAATAAAAGGAGGGCAATGGGATAGCAAATAGGTTAGGAGAGGACTTCCCTTAGTTTAGTCAAGGAAGGCCTTCCCTAGAAGGAATTATTTGAGCTGAAATCCAAATTACACACAAAAACCAGTCTTGTGATTCACATATCTAAGGCAGACAACCTAACAGAGAAGAAAGCTTAGAATCCTGCAGGCACTACCAAAGGGGGTTTCGTGGAGGAAATGGGTTTCAGCATACTGTTTACATTAGCTGAAAAAAGAAGAGTGATTAATTCAAGCAAAGGAGTTGCAATAAATACTAATTCTTGGAAGTGGGAAGTTCAAGTTGTGCTAAATAGGCTTTAAGACATCTGTGTCTATAATGATTGCTGTATGCAGACAACTAAGAGACAAAGTACAGAAATAAACTAAACCAGACTGCAGAGGACATTCAACCTCAGTATCTTCTTAGATTGTCACATAGATTTGTATGTATAGAAAGGGAATTATTTTTTTACATTTCCAAAATATATTTGTAATATTAAGTTAGCATAATAACATGCAGTGGATCAGTTGAGAAAACCTCTTAGTTTTTATGAATCAGTAAAATAAGCTCAAGGTAATAAAAGCATTTCAATGAATTAGCAGCAAATAATATCAGGTGTCTCATTAGAATAGTGTCAGTGGAGCTCTTGAGTTCAACATAAAAGTTTTCTCTATCATTGCACAGGCCTTATTGTTACTGTTGACATGCTGATCTACTGAAGGGCATTTTCACTGTGAACCTGTAGGTTCACCTTAAAAACAAGAATTATTGATTGTTTATGAGCTAGAAAAAAAAGTTATTTGAACAGAGTTAAATTAATCCCCATCTCAGTGACTGCTTCCTAAGGGTTTGGGAGATGATGTACTTGGTAAATATTCATTAACTAAGTGATTGATGGGTTAGTTTGTTGGTTAGTTCATTTATAGCAAAAGAGCTAGAAAACTAAGCGCTGAATAAATTTTTAGAGAAGAAAAGAATGGATGATGGATAATAGTTGTGATTATAGCAATGTAAAAAAAAGTGAAGGTGAGAAAATACAGGGGAGAAATCAACAGCACTATGTTAACATGGAAGGTATTGACAAGAGACATGTCAAAGATGAATGAGGTGTGGAATCTGAATGACAAGTAAACAATAACAGAAAAACACAAGGGGGCTCAGCTTGAAAGAAGAAAAATAAGGAGACCCATTTTATATAAAAGCACATCTAAAATGTACAAACATGTTGTGAAGGAGAAACACTGTAATCATCATGGACAATTGTCTCTAAAAAACAGAAGCACAGAAGTAAGTGTGTACTTAAGTCTGGCTGTAAGAACAGCCAAAATACAGTTTTGTTTAATCAAAGAAGTCATTACTTATCTTTCTTCATTCCTATATTTTTCATTATCACGTTTTTAAAAATGATTACACTCAATTGAATTTAGCAAATAATTGGTTGAATTATCACTAGACATTAGGCTTAAAGAAATAAAAAACATAGTTCTTATACTTTTCTACAGGGGAGAGGGAAAAAAGGGAACCAATAAAACACACACACACACACACACACACACACACATGACTAGTTAGTTGGTTAAAGGGTATCCAGGATAAGTCTATATGATGAGAGTAAAATTTTCAGAAGGGAAATCACTTAAACATTTATCAATACATATTCCAACGAAAGCTAAGAAAATGCCTTTAGATTTGCAATTAAAAGATTATCACTGATCTTTAAAAATTCGTAGAATATGGGTGATAGAAATCAAAGTCCCATCACTCTACACTCTCCTGAATTTTCAAGAACAGTCTATCAGTAGGTAAAAATTCATAAGGTTAATACCTTTAGTAAATATTGACAAGGTCACAGTAAAAATCATTACATTACCAGATCTCATTTTTTTGAAACAGGACAACCAAAAGCATTTAGGAGACAATCAGACAAAGGGACATCTTTCCCACCAAAATAAAAGTCTGAATTGATAAAAAATAATGTATAATTGCTTATATAAAACAATTACATTTTCTCACATTCATGCCAGTGGAATTATTACCTTAAAAAGTTTCTCTAAATGTATAGAATGAGAAAATAAATACAGTAGTGTTTTCTTTTAAGATAATTTTTATTTACTTTCTTTCAAAAGGAAAATTAAATAATAAATAAGCAAGAAAAGGACAAGGGTTATGAAGGTCAAACTAAACATTTTTCTTTAACAAGGTTATTTTGACATTACTAAATGGAACAGCCACAGAACTTTGAGCAGCCCTATTAGATTAATGATAGCATCAATGGCAAGAACAAGTACTATTTGTTAAGCACCTTTCCCCCTCAATACTTTAATCCTGCTTGGGATAGAGAAAATGGAGATGAAAAGAAAGTCTAATTTAAACCTGGTCACTATATATTTTCTTTTTCTCTTTTTTATTTTTTTTCAATTCAATGAGAAAGAACCAACAGCAAAAAATGGCCTTTTTCCAGACAGTACTGAAAAAAATCAATAATCAATCTTGCCAGAAGAAATTCAACAACATTTCAGTACTGTTACATATTAGACAGACTGTATTGAAAATAAAAAGCCAAATGCCCAGTCTTTTATATACTCAGAAAGGAAGTATCTTTATTATTTCATAAAGCCTCTTGACCTACTTAGCAAAAAATAAAATCTCTCCTTTGTCTGACCTTTTTAGAATTTTACATTTCAAATAGAAATGTGAGAACTTTTGGTTAAACACGGAGAAATGAATACAGGAGACATTTTTTTCTCTGCTCCTTCCAGAAGTCCCACTCAAATGGGAATGAGGATAAAGCAACAACACAAAGTAAAAAAAGAGGGAGCTCTGATAAAGAGATGCCAACAAATTATCAGATGTGTGATACTAAATATCAGGCTAGTCAAAATACACAGCAGGAGCATCAAGGTTCATACATTTAGACTGCAAATAACAGGGAAGGTGAGGCTAAGCCATATAAAGACAACTGAAATATTTTCATGGAAAGGATTTAACTAGCATACATGGAACTGAAGAAAGGTATGGAAGTAATACCATTTGGGAAAATTATTGTTTGATGATACACCTAAACCTTCTGACGTCCACTCTACTGCAAGAACATCTCTGTTCAGTATTCCTAGACAGGGCTTGGAAGCAGTCATCCCTGGAAAAATTCAACAACACCCAAATAGGAGTGAGAAATGTAGACCTTTGCCTTAAGTGAACAGCTGGGTCCCCACTCAATAATCCTACTGTGAAACTTACTGGTCTGCAGTACCTCCCCACATATACAGAAAAGGAAAGGATCAATCCACAATCTTTAATCTCCATGCCATAGTCTGCTTTCTAACTAAATCTGGGGTAAAGTGATTCAAGAAAATGTTCTCAAAGATAACGATACAATTTTCCAGGTCAAAATGACTTACTAAAGTTCCAGTAGATTGAGATTCCTTCAAAATTCTGAGATAAATGGTTTCCCATTTACAGGTCTAAATGCTGCCATAGAACTGTCCCAGGAGAGCAGGAAAAAAAAAAAATTCACACATGCAAAATTAAAAAAAAAAGCACTTCCACCTTTTTTTCCCATGAAACTTCTGGTGGGTGTGTTCTGCCAAAAGCAGAGAGGAAATACAGAAAAAGGAAAATACCAAATTTAATAAATAGGCAGTCTCAGGCTTTAGCATGAGGTTAGCTTGAAGAAGGGGAGAAAGAACTTTCTGAGAGAGGTTTCCTGGAATATGGTGAAATTGTAACAATAGCTGAAGTGTTTTAGTATTTAGAGAAGATATCTTAGTCTCCTAGGACTGCCATAATGAAGTACTGCAGATTGGATAACTTAACCAGGAGAAAGCTCTTTTCTTACTTGGAGATTAGCAGTCCATGATCAAGGCCTCAGTACCACTAGTTTATTGTCTTTGGCTTACACCCTCTTACTCCCTTTTCTCTCTATGCACTAGTGCCCCTGGTGTAGCTCTCTTCTTATAAGGATACCAGTCACATTAGAGGACCGTCTTAATAGTCTCAATAACTTCTTTAAAGACTTCATCTCCAAATATAGTTAAACTCTGAGGTGCTCGAGGTTGGGATTTTAGCATACATATTTTAGGGGGACATAACTCAGTTCATAATAGAGTGGTTTTGGGGGTATAGCTCAGTGGTAGAGCATTTGACTGCATAATAGAGTGGTTTTGATTCTATAGAGACAGAAAGGAAATGTAATGAAGGTATATCATCTAACTACAGTAAGTTAAAATCTGCATATCCACTGAACTAACATTGTCATGTAACCATAATGGGAAACAGAAGAGGAGGAATGGGAAAGAAATAGTTTTTTGGAATAATTGGGAGACTATCTCAAGTAAGAAGTAGTGGGTCACAGGAATGCTATTTTTTAATTAGCCACTAGTATTATTTGATTATTAAATTCTATAAAGATATAAAGATATTTATTGGCAAAAATATTTTTAAGGAAATTTTGTGCCATAAAAGAGAGACAGAAAGTTATTTGTATGAACATTTTAGCTTTATTCATAATATATTTGAGTACAAGTTCCATGTCTTATCTGTTAGGATCTCTTATAGCCCATTTGCCAAATAACAAATCCATGACTAGACTATATTATTGCTCAAGAAAAGCTTCTGGAAATGAGGAATATAATTATTTATTTTTGATAACACCTATAATACATATTATTAACCATTTAATAGGCAATTATCAATTAAATAGACATATTTACTAAGTATTGACTAAACAAACAAATTTAATCAGAAGGAATATTAGGAGATATTTATAAGCATGGATATTAGTAGTAATTGTGAATTTAGGCACATTAAATAAAAAATATTCCAATGAATGAAAGAGAAAGTGTGTGTGTGGAGAGAGAGAACCAGTTGAGTTTATTTAGCAATTACACAAGAAATGTGATGCTATAAATGAATATTTGTGCATACCCACCCACAAATTGTATGTTGAAACCTCATCCTAACATGACGGTATTTTAAGGTGGGGAATTTGATAGGTCATTAATTCACAAGGGTGGAACCCATTTAAATGAATAGGATTAGTGCCAGGTAAAAGAGACTTCAGAAAACTCGTTCACTCCATCACATGCTGACACAGCAGGAAGATGGGCATCTATGAACCAGACACCAAGTATGATAATACCTTGGTCTTTGGCTTCCCAGACTACAGAACTGTAAGAAATAATTGCTAGTTGTTTATAAACCATTAAATCAGTGTTAATTGTTATAGCAGTCTGAAATAAATATCTGACAATTCAACCTTTACCAACCTAAGTCCTTTCTCCATCTTTTGTTGTTTTAATGTACCTTTCAGTTTACTTCTCTAGAAAGTCATAACCCCTTTGTTACGAACTCCAGTTTGGTATTAAGATAAGTTATATCAATTTTTAACTAGAGGTAAAATTGATGAATCAACTTCTGGTTTCTCCTTAACCACATCTATGCCAGAGATGCCAAAATAATAATTATACCTATATCAACCTAAGACTAGCTAGAGCTATCTACATCACTTTCTTATTGAATCCAAAAGTTGTAGCAAGTGGTTGTTCATAATGAAGAAGACAGTGGAAGTGGACATGAACTTAGAACGTGTTCATGAGCTGAAGATGTATATGTTGTGACTGCAGAATAAAGCTAGATAAGTGGTGAAATAGCCAAATGTGAACTGAAGAGGAAGGAAGGGAGAGGGAGGGAAGAAAGAATAAAGGAGGAGAAAGAAACCATCTTGGCAGTGAAATAAGTACATGATGATTCAAATAGGATATAAATTAGAGTTAAATTAATGGCATCACCTGGTATTGAAAATAGAAGGTTGTTACTGAAGACTAAGAAAAAGCTGGTTCTAGCAATGGAACAAGATGATTTCAGAAGCTAGTAAACACGCAGGGTTTGGCATCACAAAGTTGGATTGTAAACCAACTAATTTGTTTCGTTTTGTTTGTTTTTTTAAAAAACTAGCATCTAAATTCATTTTAGATGAATTTTTGAAGGAAAATATAAAAATCTTCCTTTTGTAAAGAAATGTTGAAAACAGGAAGACCATAGCATCCATCAAATCAAGGAAAACATATTATTAATTAATATTTACTTAGAAAAAGTATATTTAAGCATGCACACAGAGAAAGAGAGAGAAAGAAAGAGAGATATGCATGAGCATTAGATTGATATATTCATTAAAATGAGGAGCATTAATGCTTTACATTTTATTTAAATATGAAATAAAACCTTAGTGACACAAATATAGATTATGTGAAATAAGAAATTACATCTAAAAATTTAATATACTTTCATGCCATAAATATCAGACCAAGTTTTCATACTGAAACATGATTTATTTTTTGCCAGAAATCACAAAATATGTATTCTTTAACATTACTAATTGTACCAAAAGGATTTGTCCTACCTACTCTGATCTGGGATATCAGAAGGCCTGTTTTAGCTCTGAGATTTTACTAGAAAAGTACATAATAAACATTCCTTCTACCCTTATATAAAATGAATACATGAAACTATTACCTCTGTCAAGGGCAGTCATTTTATAGTGCACAGTTTTATACAGTAGGGAAGGTGCCACATGGTTGACAAAACAATCCAAATTCATGAAACAATTTATGAGTGACAGTAATTGAGTCCATTTTGCATAAGTATATATTGACAATTACAGATCAAGAAAGCATTCAAGTTATTAACTATACAAAACATAGAATATTTAAAATGAGTCACAGAGAGACTACTAACAGCAAGAATTGATGAAGAAAACCCCACCTACAACATAGTGTGATAAAAAGAACTGATTAACCTTTATCCTAATACACCTAAGAAAAACTAAATTTTGCTCACAGAAAATTTCATGAGTTCATCTACAGGGGACGTTGTCTACAAGGGACCACCCCACATATTTTGTGCTGAGGTTGGTGGTTTTCTGTGTGAGTAAAAGAGACAAAAAAGGGAGTTTCAGTCATGTTGAGAGGGCCATTCTAATCAGCAAAACAAGATGGGGAGAGACAAAGTACATTTCATGTAGTGGGCGTGTTAATATTTTCAGTGAGTGGGAATTGCAGAATTACATGCACTCGGGCACTGGGAGGGGGGAGGTGGCCACTGATTTATACACAGAAACATGGCTAACAGCAGTACCCCAACCAGAAAAAGAGCAAATAAGACAATACACATGCCAAAGAAACAAGGAACATCTGAACACAGATGGAAACGTGAAAGAAAATACAAGTCCAGAGGCTGATATAAAAGACAGAATTTGAGGAACTATTGGACAAAGATTTTAGAATTGCAATCACCAAAAAAGCTCAAGAAAGCCATAGAAGTGAAATTAAACACATAAAAGCAGGATCATAAAAGAGATCCAGGAATAAAGAAAAAGAAAACCATACTAACATGCTAAATGAAAAAGAACTAATATGAAAAATACATTAATAAGACTTAAACCAGCAGAGCAGAGGATTTCAGAAATTGAAGATACAAATGTACAAATGTTCCAAGTGGAAGAAGAGAGATAAATAAGATTTTTTTAAAAAAGGAAGAAATGTTGAAAAGTACTAAACTCCATTAGAAAATAAAACACAAGGATAAAGGATACTGTAGGTAAAAGAAAAAAAGGGAAGAGAGACACTACTCAAACAAACAATAGTTATAAAGTTCCGAATCCTGATGAAAAAAATTAAATATAAATTTACAAAAGCAGAAAGAATATCCAAATTTCTAGGTGTAAAATTACTGTCACCAAGACACATTATTGTTAAATTATCAAGAATCAAAGCTAAAGAAAAAAATATTAATGTCTGCTAGGACAACAAAAAGAATGTAACATGCAAAGTCCCCTCAATCATACTTTCATCAGATTTCTCAGCAGATACTCTCAAGGGGAAGTAGAGTTACATATTTACAATTCTAAAAAACAAAACTACCCCTATAAAAACCAGATAGTGCAAAATTGTAATCTGAATATCATGGAAAAATAGACTCTCCAGTCAAATAAAAGTAATGGAGTTTATCAGCACCAGGCATGCCCTACAAGAATATTGAAAGGGATTATTTTATACAAAAGGAAAAAACAAAGGAATACAGAATCTCAAGCAAGATGATAAATAGTAATACAAAATCAGAAATATAAACAAGAAGTACTAATAAATACTGCAGAAATACAATCGATCATAAGAGACTACGATCTATTTGTCAGTGCAAACAAATTGGACAAGCTGGAAAAAATAGACACATTTCCAAGATAACAACCTTCCAAGACTAAATGAAATAGACAGCTTAAACAGACCAATCACAAGCACAGGAACCCAAATAATAATCAAGTCTCCATAAGAGCAAGAATCCAGAACCTAAAAACTTCACTAGTAAATTCTGTCACATCTTAAAAGAGGAACTAATGCCTATCTTTCTCAAACTCTTCAAAACAAAAATGAAAAATAATGTAAAATATATTTAAAATAAATTTAAAAATT
Organism: Galemys pyrenaicus; assembly: GCA_019455555.1. NCBI lineage: Eukaryota > Metazoa > Chordata > Mammalia > Eulipotyphla > Talpidae > Galemys > Galemys pyrenaicus. The sequence goes on along the minus strand of JAGFMF010011796.1, from coordinate 126,063 downwards.
GAAGAGGGAGGAAAGCTCCCAAAAGAGAAAACCATAGAGCAGTATCTCTGATGATGACAGATGCAAAAACTCTCAATAATATCTTATCAAACTGAATTCAACAATATATTTAGAGTTCATTCATCATGACCAAGTGACATTCATTCCAAGGATGCAACGCTAGTTCAACATTACAAATTAATTAGTGTAATTCAACACATCAAAGTCTAAAACTTTATTTTCTATAACAATATTTATAATCATGATTCACCAACCCTAAATTTAATTGATTCTTTTATTGAGATGCATTAAATCAACAAAAAAGAAAGATAAAATATACCATGATCATTTTAATAGGCACAAAAAAAAATAGCTGGCAATATTCTATCCCAGATTTATAATAAAGCTTCTTGCTAAAATGAGAATTTCTAGGGAAAGTCTCTTCAACAAATGGTGTTGGAAAAATGGACAGCCCCATGTGAAAAAAAAAGAAAGGAACTAAATCATTTTTAACTCCAAGTTAATTCAAAAGTGCATTATATATTTGGATAAAAGACCTGAAGCTATAAAATCACCACAAAAACAAAAGGGCAACCTATGACAGGGAGACGATATCGCATGCATGACAAGGGATTCATTCCTGAAATAGAGAACTCATATAACTCAACAAAAAACAGCTCACTCAAAAAAAATGGCAAAAGTCTTAAATAGACACATCTCTAAAGCCATACAGATGACCTTTAGCTACATGAAAAAATGCTCGTCATCACATATGATAAGGAAAATGCAAATCAAAACCACAAGATACCACCTCACCCTTTGAGAACAGCTTATATCAAATATAGTAGAAACAATAAGTGTTGGTGGAGATACTGAGAAAAAGAAACACTCATCCAATATTGGTGTAATGTAATTTGGTGCCGCCTCTCGGGAAAATTCAAGAAGGTTGTTAAAAAAAACCAGAAATACTATATGACTCAGCAACACCATCACTAGATAGTAACCCAAGGAATGTGAAAACACTGACACTAAACTATTTATGTATGCCTATGTTCATAGCAGCATTATTCATAATAGCCAAGTTGTAGAACTAACTTAAATGCTCATGTGAGAGATGAGAGGATAAAGAAATTGTGGAATATATATACAATGGAAAACTATGCAGCTATTAAGGAAGACAAAATGGTGTCTTTGAGACAAAATGGATGGATCTTGAGATAATTATGCAGAGGTATAGATCAGAAAGTGGAAGACAATTATCTGCTGGTTTTACTTATTTGTGAAATATAAATAACCAAGTATACTAGGAAACAAAACAAAATTAATTTTTAGACTGTGAAACATATGCTGGTTACCAGAGAGGAAGAGGGCCGTGGGAGAAAAAGGTGGTCAGTAATGGCACTGGATCTTTGGAGAGGTATGAATGAAGCACGCACACATATGAAGAAGGGTTATAAAATCACATTGTTATGTAAACAGCTGGCAAATCCACAAAATTTGAGAAGGAAAAAAAGCTGAGCTAGAAAATAGAATGTAAGTTTAGTGTTCTAGGTTTAATGAATATAATTAAAACACAAAGATATTCTCTGTTCACCAATATCTATATTATCTGGGACTGTGTAGTTTCCAATAATATTTATGACTATAGATTTATGTCACATTTTATACCTTTCAAAGAATATTCCTATATGACTGATAAAGTCTTGCCCTGGCCTGCGGGGCAACAACGAGGGCATGCGGGAACCACCTAAGAGAATGAGACAAACAAGGAATGCAAAGAACGGAGGCAAGACAGGGTTCTCATCAAGCCTCCAAAATTTTATTTTTGAACAGCGGTATGAGTGCTCAGGAGGGCTAGGGGAGGGCTATGGTTCTGGATGCTAGAGTGGGAGGGCTATGATTCTGACACACACCTTTTTTGGCGCCCTTGCTTAACCAGGAGATAAGGCTGACCAGGAAATGAGACCGGAGTTTTTATTCTTATGGCTCCCGACAAAGTCTGGTGTTTTTATTATTACTATTATATAGGTAGGGAAACATAAGGTGATTTTCTTAACACCACATAAAAGCAAAGTATAAAGTCTTCTGATCCTTCAATTGGCCTTGACATTACTACATCAAGATGTGTTGTCAAATGAGAGGGCATGTAACAACAGAGAAAGGAGGAAGGCAATAAAATGAGTTTACAGTATCTGAGTGTCTAATGTGTTCCTGGGATGATGGCTAAAGTCAGTTAAAACATATTTATTATTTGTTCTTCTGAATTTTAAAAGATGGGAGGAGAGGAAGGACCATAGTCGGGTGTCAGGAAGCTTCCTTTCACTTTAAGGAAAGGAACTGGTTTTAAGGGGTTTACTTATTCCCAGACAGGTGCCCTACTGTCTGTTGAGTGATAGCAGAGGCCTCCTCACCAATGTGTATTAAATGAGAGGGAAAACTAAAAACAAAAATGATCACTGAGATGTCAACAACTTCTTTGTATTTATAATGAAAATATGAAATGCCTGTTGTCACTTAGGGAATGACCCAAATGTACGGAGAAAACTGTGTTGTGGGTATACTGTACACATGCAAACAGATTGTTCCTGTTTGACAAGACTTTTGTTCTAAGTAAAACTGCAAAATGATTTGCATTTAGCCTCTTTGTCAGAGAAAGCCAGTCAAACTCATAAGAAAAAAGTTCCCTGGTAAATGAATAAATTTCCCATTCCAAGGGAGATTTGAATTTTAAAAATTTAGTCAGTGTGCTGGGACTCTATCATCTGCTCTGCCCAAATTGTCTCTTAACCCTTCTTTATTCTTCCCATTGCTACCAAACAGGGTGATTCCATAGAGTTATGCTGATCTGCTAGGGAGAATACACCACTTTCTCCCTTATATAGTTTTGGTGAATCAGTGGAAACTAATAGAAGATGAGATGTATTTTCCCATCAGTAAAAGTTATCAAAAAAATTTCCAAGACACACAGGGAAAAAACATCTGTGGTAAGAAGATAACATATTTTTACAGCCACTTTCTGACCACAACTAAGCTTTTTAAGAGAATGAAAAATCCTGAAGACTCAAGGATACAACTAGTGTTGCAGAATTCCCTCATTAGAATACACAGCATGTCATTTCAGCACTGTTTGCTGCACTCCACAGTTGAAATGCTTTCCCTGCCACGGAAAAGATCCATCTCCAGAGCCCTCTTGGAACTGTCAATATAGTCATTATCAATTATGTAATACGGGGGGAGCAAAGATTAATAATTCAGAGCTAAGACATCAGCATGATTTATAATCTTGTATGTAACTGTCTAGAGCTAGCATTGGGAACCTGTCATTAAAAGGCATTAACTTGAGAAAATTAGAGTTCTGTATTGATCACCAAACACATATAGTTTATTGTGAAGTGATGCTTTAATTTATATTCTAAGCAAGACTCTGGGTGAATATCATTTGCGTAGGGAGAGCTGCATCCCAAAGCCATCTGGTTGCACATGATGGTAGCTGCAGGTATGCATCCTTCCTAAGTACATATATTCCAGTCTTAGCAGGCAAAGATGGACCCAATGCTGCTTGTTCAGGGCAGCATGTGGCTAAAATACAATTATTAACCAAATAGGAAAGATGTGGTTTTGTCCTGAACATGTAGAACTTGGGCCAGAAATTGACTTGATGGATAATGTTAGGGGAATATTACCTTTCCACATTCTTGTCTTTGGGTAGGTGAACTGTCCATCTGCCCTTTGTATCCCCTACCTCTCTAGCAATTGCCTTCCTTAATAAAATTAGAGAGAAGTCATTAAGGTACTTTGCACAAGTCCTGAGTTTCTACAAGTGAATAATAGAAGATTGCAGCTGTGTGGTGTGATTCCTGAGAGAATTGGATGTGAGGGCACATTAACTCAGATAATCAGACTGTCAGCACCAACCTTTAGAGAAAACATCTGAGAGGCCTGAGTTGAACTTCAAAGAGAGTAAAAGGGCCTTTACAAATACTATCTAGCAGGCAGAAATCTCACAGCATCTAGGTAACAATTGGTTAACAATAGTTTTCAAAACTCACCTGCATTATAATTATCTGGAGAGATTTTATATAAAATACTAATATCTAAGCCTCATCTGGAGATTCTTATTTAATTGGTCTGGGATGGGGAACCAGACAGTGGAAATATTTTTAAGTTCCCTAAGTGATTCCAATGTGCAGCCAATTTTAAGAAGCCCTGGTTGTGGAGTGTTCAAGTGCATGTGAGCAAATTTAAGATAGAAAGAATGGAACACATTGAAATGGTAAAGATTCTGTATAAACAAAAAGAAAATGTACGTGAAAAAAAAAACTGAGCTGCAACTAGCAAATTAGTATGTTACACAGAAATATGGGTGCAAATTTTTTGGTTTTTATTGGTCTTGGCTGGTTGGCAGAGGAAGTCCTAAAAGAGTATGGTAGACTGGGGCTCGGAAGCAACAGCATGCCTTCTCAACTTATGCCAGACTTCGACACCCTGTTGCTGAGGTGTGTGCAGACACTGGATGAATTTGATGGAAATTGGAAATTCCCATTCCATCTATGAAACACAGGAAGCAAGGGGGTATGGGATAAATGTGAAGTCAGAAAATCAATTTGCCACTCGAGGTTAGAACTGGAAAATCATTCCTCTGAAACTGTCTTTGAGAAGCTAGATGATGTCCAGTGCATTCAGAGGGTTTGTGGGGAAATGTTCACCTGTCCTATCCACCCTTTTTATCTGTGAACTCAAACCTGAATGTAAACAAAAAGGAGATAGTGATATCAGGTGAGCCTATAGCCAGATATATTGCTATTCGATAAAGGGAGATTAAAAGAGTGTTTAAAAGGCTTAAAACCTCAAAGACAAGCATCTGACAAAGAACATTCAAGACAAAGAACAATAGATTAGAGAGGCAGCTTTGATAAGTTTTCATGCTGAGGAAACAAGAAGAATAAAGAAACCATCTAGAAAGAGCCCAAAGACCTAACTGCCTATGCATTATTAATAACCTAAGAGGAATAAAAAATAACTAATCTTGACAAATAGAATGATTATAGCGTTGATGTTTCTGTGCAAGGATGAATGAAGAATATGTTTCTTCTATATACAAAGATATGGGTATGTTGGGATAAAATTCTATCATGCAAGACATTATTACTATCTCTAGTTCTAAATGGCATGTAGCTTAAATGTTAGTAAACAATTCTGGGTGGATTTCAGGATACCTCTGAACACTATTTGCAGTTTAGGGGTTAGTATCATTTAAGCTTGTCTCCAAATAACTAAAAAGAGATGTTCAACTTGATAATATCTACCAGAATCTGATTCACAAGTGAATTTTTCACCTTCTACTCCATATTCAGCCAACAGAGAACTTCTAACATTTAGTGAGCCATGGGAAGCAAACGGGTAGAAAACTTTTCTTCACCTTTTCCCCTTGTGATAGCAGTAATTTTTTTTTTGTTGTTGTTTTTTAATCTAGAGTCCAGGGAGCTTTATTATTTGAAGGAAAATGTAATGAGAAAAAAAAGAAAAGACATGCCAACATGGCCCCATGAAACAGGATATTGACCATCGTTTCTTGTGATTAGATTAAAGATATCTCAGGGCACCTCAAAACAATTTATAGAACACATTCCTGTTTACCTGGGGAGAAAGAAGTGACTCAGGTTACAACTTCCAGATCCTAGTCTTACTGCCTTAAATTTGATTAATGGGCCATATTGTTTGGTATTAAGCTGCATTAAGCTAGGATATGATGAGATGTTGTACTGACAGGGACATTCAGGGACATTTCTATTTCAGCAGACTACATCAGGGGAAAAAGAGTATGTCTGAATGAAATGTATTTGGCTTGAATTTCCTCTTAAACACTTTCATTGGATCTATATTTTTAAGATCTACTTCCATTTTCTAAGTACCTTCCTTTATCCTCATTATCAAACAACATTCTAAGTGGATACCAATCCATCAGTCCAAGAAGAAAAGATCTGTTTGTATCTATTGTCATTTGAAGAGCTCCCACTAAAATTAAAGAAGAATTAAATAATTAAATAATTTCTTTTTAAACAACAAACAAATCCTAGGTCTTAGCAACTCCATACCTTACAAAATAATAACTAACCCTTATTTGACATAGTATGTATCAGAAAAAAGTAAGCCCTTTATGTTCATCATGTTTATGCTAATGAGATCCCTACAGTAGAGTATAATAAGTAATACAAATAATAAAACAAAGACCTCAGAAATTAACAATCTTGCCAAAGTCATCCAACTATTGAGTAACAAAGAATGCATTCAGTTTATTCATTCACTTCGTATTTGTTTATGTGCCATGAAGCATTACATTAGGAATAATAATATGGTGATAAGAAAGATGCTGAGCTACCCTCATGGAGATTTTCCTACAGCAGGAGTAAAGGACACGCGGTAAAATGTAAACACAAACAAAATATTGACAGACTATGACCTTATTAGATAAAGACTAAGAGGAGGGTCTCCTCCAGAGAGAACAGACAGGAAAGGCTCTTCTACAGAGGCAACATGTAATGTAACCTGAATCCTGAAGGACAGAATAGGTGGGACATGGGTCCTGGTAAAACTGGGTCTCTGGGCACATGAGTGCTGAGCACATGTTGCTGATCATCAAGTACAGGTGCACCCACTAAACTACTCAGAATGACCTGATGCACTCATTTTTCTCCATTTACTCTAATCACTCCTCAACCACCCTGCACACTTAAATGTTACTGTATCTTCTTTTTTTATTTTTTAAGATTTATTTATTTATGCATACAAGAGCTGGGGTACAGGCCAGAGTCACCAGGAGGTGAAAAGATTCACCAGAGACAGAGTGGGGAGCAGAACAGGCAGACTGACTGAAGTACACTGCTGAGGGGAGCAGTGGACAAGACAGGAGAGGTCTGCTGCTACGTCATGTGGGTCCCCTACCTGGTCGGCGGCAGGGAGGTTGTGGTCCGCTTCATAGTGCATTGCTTACCCACTGCGCCACCAGGGAGACCCTACTTGTATCTTCTTTTGCCTGTATTTATATAACACATTTGACACTTTCCAGCTTGTCCCTCCAAGTTCACACCCTATGATCATCCCAAGACCTTATTGTTCCTTTGACTTCTTTTTATCCCCCAGATTTCCATCCTCTCCTTTTCCGTTCTTTTTTTTTTTAGTGTAAAATATGCACATGGTCCCCATATCTTAAAGTAGCTCTCAAAAATGCATCTCCTCGGTAGTTATGAACCTGGAAAGTAATTATAATCTATTTCTCTCCTGTCTCAGCTCTTACTCCATGGACCCTGTGGAATGGCTGAGACTCCTTAAACCACTAAACAAAAGCAGCAATAAAATGAAGAGAACAAACTTTGGATTCAAAAAGGAATGAATTAGGAAACCAAATCCCCTTCTTTAGCTGTGTGACCTTGGGAAATCTACTCACATCTTTATTCTTGAGTTTATATATTTATAAAATAAGAGCAACGATAACAATATCTGCCTCACAGGTTACAGACAATATTGAAAGATCCAGCACATACAAATCATAGCATAGAAGCACATACAAGGTAAGAGTGCAAGAGCCAACCCATTATTTCAGTCATTTTATTAACTATATTATCAAAAGAAACTAGTGATTAGTTGATTGCCAAATCCAATGGAATATTTTTAGACCTAGTCTTTTTATAACTTTATTTTGATATTTCACATTAGTAACATCTTCTCATCTTAAAATTCTCAACTGTCTTGACCTCCATATCACTATATTATTTTGGTTTTCATTCTGTTCATCTCTTTGTCATTTTCATCCCATGACTATTTCTTTGAGGTATATACCCTGCTGATTCTTCTTTCTCTACCTCTTTCTGTTCCTTCCCAAAGAAGGAACACTTTTTTTGTCCTTCCAGGCCATCCCTCTGGTCACTCACATAACCTCAGACTTCATCTATATGTTAGTGATTCTCATGACTCTCCAAACTAACTTGCTAGTGACAGGAACTCCATGAGCTCTAGTAGCACAGGTGGACTCAACTGCTTACAGAACTTCTACAGAATAATCCCACGTCCCTTAGAAACTTCAATGTCAACACAGAGAAAAATTTCTCTCCTCTTCATTCCATACATACTCAAGAGCTTGATTTCCCAAGAAAACAAAAATATTGGCACTGATTATCTGGCAGATCCAGGACAAATACCTAGCCTTCACATTAGAGGAGGAAGAACACTCTTTGAATTAGTGTTCTATGAATAGAAGTTTGTGGCATGTTCTTTAGCCAAGTTAGTAATAGCTTGATATTATTGCCCTGTGATAGTTCATTTTAATGGCTAAATTGTGGTACCTGATTTTTGATTAAACATCAGTTTAGATGTTGCTGTCAAGGTTTTTTTAGATATAATTAATATTTAAATCTTTAGTTTTGAGTAAAACAAATTACCCTCAATTTTATAAGTGGACATCCTTCACTCAGTTGAAAATCTTAAAAGAAAACAGAGATTCCTCAAGGAAGAAGGAGTGCTGCCTCTGAACGGCTGTCAGACTCAAACTGCATCATCAACTCTTCCATGGGTTTCTAGCCTCCCAGTATGCCCTGAAGATTTCAACTTACCAGTTCCCACAGTCAAGCAACTCTACTCCTTAAAATCAATCTCTCTTTTTCTCCTATGGTTCTGTTTCATTGAGAAACCCTGTCTAATGCATATCCTATGTGTTTTCCTCCACCATTAGAAACATCATTAACACTCTGCCAGTTTAACTTTCCTTTTGCATATCTGTATTACTTACTTTCGCATAAATAGATATCTTACATGCAATTGGTAACCTGCTCTATTTAAATAAATCATATCTGGAAATACGTTAAATCCTGTGTAGAGTAGGCTGTTCAGTCTTGAGAAAAAAAGTACCTTTCCTCTTTTCTCTCACCCACTCACTTTTCTTCATCTCCCACTTCACCTTCCTACTCAACCCTTATATCGATGTCAGCTTTGCACTAGTAGTTGGCAAGTACTCACAATCCATGTTTTTCAAGTTCTAAACAAACTCATTGTTATCTTAAGATCTAAGTAATTGAAAAACTTAAAAACTAATAAATCACAATTATGTGTCTTTTTTGCTTTGCATACCTCTACTAGACTGTTATGTAATAACTTGATTAATTTGCCATTTATCATTGCTTTCAAGTTACAAATTGATGAATTCAGGAGCTCTGCATGTCACTGCTATTCAGCTTGATAGAACCAAGGGACAAAACCTGTTCTGAAGAAAAAATCCCCTAAGGGATTAATTAACTCGGGGAGGACACTTATAACACTGGGTAAAAGCTGGATTAGTGGCTAGAGATTAAGTTCATTCCTTATGTGCCACTACCTAAAAAATTCAACTAATTTAGTATGTTAAATAAAAATGATGTAAAAAAGGAAAACAGTATCTTGTTTCTTATTTTAAGTTGCAACCAAAATTAGTTTTCTTTTCCTTCATTCATCTGAAAAGGATAACATCTAAGAAGTGCTTTTCAAGGAGCAAATTAACATTCATGTTAAGCTTGGTATCTTAAGATGAAATTTAGTGAATCTATTTACATTTGCTGAACTATCAGAGCTTTTAATAGACACATATGTTTGGCCTGCTAGTTTCCAGATCACAGGGATTACAGTTTTCTTAGGTTACCCACCCTTCTAACTTGGACAGTCTTTGTGACTGTTTCACTCAAATGACCTATCTCATGAGCTTTAAAATTTCCCCCATATTTTATATTCTGTTCCTCTGGATGTCTGGATTGTGGAAATTGCTCTTCAGAGTGGAATAGAAGAAAATTTTCATATAAAAATGCAAATAATGTGATATTATCCATATATGTAGGGAAAGAAATAAAATTGTCTCCGCAGAGGCTAACTCTTCTTTCCTGTCTCTATTGATGTGTGTTACTTCTAAAAGAAGGTATTCATCATTTCATAAATGGCAAGTATCTTTTTACCCCTTTATTTCCTTCCTGTGATAATACTTTTAGTTTGTCAATTTTCATGATAATAGCATAAAGATATGAGAATAAAAACACTAACATTACTGAAAAATCCAATGATTTAGTGGAGTGTACATTTCTTCAGTGCATGCGTTGACATGGAGACTTGTTTTAGACAAAAGGCTCATTTAGTTTTACTTGAGAAGTATTCGAATGTTAAAAAGTATAATATGCATTTTATCTTTGCAAGTGTATAATCTTTGCAAATAATATGCATCATCAAATACCAATATAAAAGATGTTACTGCATGGGATCCTTTAATCATTGACTTGGGATGATTTAGATACAGTATGGGTGATTTAAACAAGGAATGAATGAAATAACTTTTTAATCTACCCATCTTGTTCTAGAATTGTAAGACAGAGAATATATTCTGATCACAGGAATGGCATTTTCTTGAGTACAATATTTACCAAAGAGAAGAAAGACATGTTGTAATGTTGTTCCAGTAAAATTAACATATTGTCTCTAACTTTAAAGTTTCAACAGATATTTCATTAAATATATGATTTAATTATTCATTAGATATAATGCACGTAACATCTTAGTAATTAACTGCTCTAGCAGTAGAGGGGTAGGAATCTAATTTATTTGCTTCCACCCTTTAAAATGTCTGATTGGGGCCTCCCTGGTGGCGCAGTGTGTTAAGCAACACACTATGAAGCAAACCGCAGCCACTGCAGCACGAGTTCATCCCTGCTGCTGGCCAGGGAGGGGACCCACATGGTGAGGCAGATCTCTCCTGCTGTGCCCGCTGCTCCCCTCAGCAGTGTACTTCCGTCTATCTGCCTGTTCTGCTCCCTGCTCTCTGTGGTGAATCCTCTCACCCCCACCCCCACCTCTGGCCTGTGCCCCAGTGCTTGTATGCATAAATAAATAAAATATTTTAAAAAAATAAATAAAATGTCTGATTGTTCTTACCTCATCTACCTCTACTTCATAATATTCCAGTGACTAGAAAACATCAGAAATTATTTAAGATCTAAGTTCCAAAATGAGGATTTCGATCTCTTTTATTTAAATCACCCCTTGAAGGCTAGCAGAATTGTATTTGTAATTATTCTCTCTGCCTCTGTGTCTCTCCCTCCCTGTGTATTTCTCTCTCTTTCTCTCCCTCCTTCTTCATCTTTCCTCTCTCTCTCTCCCCACAGAATATGTAGACCTTTGGAAGATTTGAGACAGATTAAGCAGTATAATACAAAATACTATTGATAAAACATGTACATTTTTCTAACAGTTTGGATAGACATAAAAACTTGGAAAATTTATACACATACACACATACACAGAGATAGTTTATGTCATCAAGTAATGCTACCTCAAGAACTAGAAAAAGTTCTCTAAGTCAATAAAAAGCTATTTTTAATAATATAAGGAAATCTCCTGTGTATTTCTGTAGCTCACCAGCCTTCAAGTGGAGTTCTCCACAGTAAATATGATTCAAAAGCTCAATCATTAATTCTATTTAGGCCTAATGTGTCATAAAACTAAGGAAAGCAGGGCTATTTTCCTCTCTGCTGGGGCACAAAAAGTGTATTAACTATTCCAGCCAGTACTGTGAATGATTTATTAATTCAATTTTGGAAAGTGAGTCTGTCAGATCATATAAGCACATATTATAAACAGACAATTTCTCTGAAGATTCTTGTTTCTTCTCCTAGCTAAATGACTGACAAGGAACAACACTGTTTAGATACTTCTCTCTCTATATATATAGATATATTTATAGATACATCTATATATATAAAGAGAAAGCTATAGATATATAGCTCTATATATAGTTATAGAGAGAGCTATATATATATAGAGAGAGATATATCTTAACAATGAATATAATATATCTATATCTGTATATATGGAGACACACATATTAATATACACACATATATATCTAAAATTCCTCTGTACATACACCCCACTTAAATAATCTAGGGATGTTCTCATACTAGAAACAGTATAACTAATAGTGAATATAGGGGCCTCCCTGGTGGCACAGTGTGTTGAGCGCTGCACTGTGAACCATCCTCACGCACAGCAGCGTGAGTTCAATCCCCGGCCAGGGAGGGCACCCACATGGCACAGCAGACCTTTCCTGCCTGGCCTGCTGCTCCCCTCAGCAGTGTGTTTCAGTCAGTCTGTTCTGCTCTCCACTCTGTCTCTGATGAATCCTCTCCCCTCCCGCAACTCTGGTCTGTATCCCAGCTCTTAATGCACAAATAAATAAATAAATATTTTTTAAAAAAAAAGAGTGAATATAAATTTGAATACTGAGCCAGAAGTTATGTGTTTAAAAGAACATTATCGTGTGACTCCAGTCAAGAGGGTTCTAGACCAGGATCTTCCATAAAGCACAAATGACCCTGGGTAAGTCACCTTGTTACAGGGAGAGATGCACCCTAGGACCCCTAAATCTGCGTGCTCTAAATAGGTTCTGCCATCCACTGCATCAAGACAAAACATATAAGACCTTTAATGGAAAAGAACTTTAATATAATTAGTGAACAACACAGAAAAGACAGAAAATATAGTTACTAAATCAAGCATCCAAAGTTACCCATCCCCTCATGGGTAAAAGTCCAGTCAAACAGGATTGACCCAAAGCAAATCCCAAAAGCCTGCCACAAGTCTAAATCACCTTTAGGTAGAGATCATTAGAAAAGGGTCAGAAAAGTCTGGGAGGAAAAGAGCAAAATCAAAAATCAAAATCAAAACTGCCATTGCTAACCTCCCCATGGGTCTCTCACCTGCATTTGTTCCAACCAGTCCAGGACCAAGAAGTAAGAAGTTTCTTCACATGTCTCTGCTCCATGTACCTCCTCCAGTTCTCCTCATTGCTCACCATCCTGCTTCCTTCCTTCTCAGTCTCCTTTCTAGCTTCCTCTCCTCCCAGCTCAGCTCTACCCTCCTTAAGGTAGGGCAGGGATCCTGGAACTCCCCCCTTTCCTGGGGAACACCCTGTTATAGCCTCACTCATGTCCTTATCTACAAAGGGATAGGAATAAGTGATCACTACTATGTCCTGCTATGAACCCATATTATAACACACATCAAACATGATGATATAATGACAATCTAGGCTTAATTCAGTAGTCCAATTCTCCATGTGATTTTCACTCATGTGAGTTGACATCACACTTGAGAGACAGTGTCCAGCCATTTCTTCCGAATAATAACACATCATGGTGAAAATTTATGTTATCTAACTCTAAAATCCTGATACATGGGAGGAAAAATACAGAGAGAGAGATGGAGGAAGGGAGGGAGGGAGGGAGGGAGGGAGGGAGGGAGGGAGGAAGGGNGGGGGGGGGGGGGGGGGGGGGGGGGGGGGGGGGGGGGGGGGATTTCTTAAGAGCTTAATTTCTGGCATCTACTAACCTCCCAGTAACAATTTAAGTAAAGTGTTTTAGTCATAGAATATTGATAGTGTTTTAGGGATCTGAAACCATTTATAATAACCTTCCATAAGACTTACAGTCTCTTTTGCAATTCTTTTTTACATACAAAAGAGCTTGGTTTTATTCTCATGAGAACTCTCAGAATTAAAATATAGAGATTATTTTAATCATGTGATGGTGACTCACTTCCTAAGATATTCAATGTGTGATAAATGTGGGTGAAATCAAGGGAAAATTTGCTAGATCAGAGAGCTGTTTGTAATTTTGCATCATCCTGAAAGAATACTCACCTGTTTCCTAACAAAATTATGCTCAATGGGAAATGTTTATTCCTAGCTCCTGAGATTTTATAGTGAACATTTCCATCTCAGACAAAAACTACAGAAAAACATTTAAAACTAACACCAGGAAAGGAGTGGTTAGGGGAGGGATAGAATCTAACCAGAACTTATAAGTAGCAAAAAAAGCCACAAATGATTTAATTTTTTTTTAATTAGCACTTATCCTTAGCAAAAGCTCTGCCATTATGTTTTATGTACAAGATATACTTCAGTTGTAAAACAATGTCCCACAGTATTAATTTACATTGTTCTGCCTGGAATATTCTTTATAGGTATCCTCCTCAACTACTCACATATTATATTATTATATTCACATATTATGTCCCAAATGTTGCATACTCGAATAAGATGGTGAATTTCAATACAACTAGGGATCCTTTAATTATAGAACTACACTAGAATTTAGAGTCAAATTTAAATTCAGAATCCGACTTTTTCTGTTCTTTGTTGTTGTTTTATGCAGGATATATTTAATTGACTACTATATTCATGACTGTTATGGATTTTTTAAGTCTCCCCAAAATTTAATAAGAAAGTTCTATTTGTGTCTGTGAATGTGACCTCATTTGGAAATAAGGTTTTTGAAAATTATAAAGCTAAATTAAGATCATTGGGGTCAACCTTAATCCAATATATTATGTCCTCATAAAAGGGGAAATTTGGACATAGAAACAGACATGCACACAGGAAGGACACCATATGATAGAAACCAGAGTGATGGAACTACCAGTCAAGGAGCCCAGAGCTAGACTAATGGATCTACCAGTAAAGGAACCCCAAAGATTGCCAGCAGACTGCCAGAAGCTGGGAGAGGGGCTGGTACTCTGAGAGCTGCCACTTATGCCACTCAGAAGGAACCGATTCTATAGACACCTTGACTTTGGATTTCTAGCCTCCTGATGTGGGAGGCAATAAATTTCTGCTGTTTAAGCCACCCAGATTGTAATACTTTGTCTACAGAGCACTATGAACCATTTCAATGCCTATATTTATTGTTTACATGTATGTTGTAATTAAACAATCATAGACAGCTATAAATGCTCAAAATGAGAAGCCAAGATCTGAAAGACGGATGTCACTAATTAAATTTCAGCAGCAGTGGAGAGATATTTCCTTTGTTGTTTGTCCCTCTTGCTTTAGGTTCAGCCTATTAAATAGCTGTGATAGCAGTGTGCCCACAGACTTTACCCCCCCAAAAATCAAAATAACTGCCCCATAAAGTTCCCTCCCAATCCATTTTCCTTTGCCTCTTTTCCCCTCCTCCACTCTCCTTCCTTTTTACAGCTACCCCTTGAATTTCTTCCTGCATCAAAAAGATTTTGGCAATTTGCTTCACAAGAAATTATCCCCAATGTCTCCTAGGCAGCTGGTCAGTTTCTCAGGCTTGCTGACACTCTCTTCCAGGCTTGTGTGTAGAATACAGAATGGGCTGAGCAGAGAGGGTAGAAAGAGACTGAATCTGATTCTAACTCTTGAAATATGGAAGATGGGCTTCCTGAATCCTTTGAATCCTCCATACTTCTTTTGGTCTCACAGAGCACAGACTAGCAAGCCTTCAGGTCACTTGTTTTCTGTTCTCTATCATTTCCTTAGAGACCTAATGGGTGATTCTGTAATAATATCATTGCAGAAATTTCTCTATCTCCCAGCAGAATGTAGATAATTAAATGCTTGTTTCTACCATTATTCTCTATTTATAAGAAGTTGTGAATAGTGAATTAATATCTCCAAAGATCCCACTCATAATAAAGAAAAATGCAATAAGGATTGATTTGTATCTCCTACTATTATGCTAAAATTGCTATGTTTTTCTCTGTGCTTTTCAGTCTTAGACAGGAGTAGTCCAAGAAAAGGAAATAAAAAGTTTGAAAATGAGAGAATTTTTTCCTGAATGTCTTTGCTTTCAGGACATTGATGCACCATTACAGTCAGATTTTGATGGGCTTTCAGAGTCTCTTTCATAATCTGTCCACTGCTCACCAAGGAAAGAAAAACCCCACAAACCAATAATATGTTTTGATTCCCATCCAATCCTACTGGGTCAGTAAAAACTGAACTGTAAATTTCCCTACTACTGCTTCTCAAGATATTTCTAGTACTTCCAAATGGGTAAGAAATCAGTGAAAATGGGCTCTTTCTTGCCATATTTTGGTATTTGGACTACATGGGAAAAGGCACAGATTTATATTGGAGATTTTACCACCATGTTTCAAAAGCTGCACTGGCTAAAGCACCTGATCACATGGGGCTTGTGGATGTTGGCCTTATGGAAGTTGTAAAGCTTCAGTGAATTAGGAATGCTCATTCCTCCACTTCCCCTCCCCAGCTTCTAACAATAATAGACATGGAAGATGTGGCATCAGCTCACTACTCAGGAAAAGTGAGGCCCACTCAGTTTCTCCTGAAGTAATTATCAATTTGACTTCCTAAGGAGAAGACATAGATACAATACTTATTATTCATCTTCTAAGATTCTTCACCCCTTACAAAGCCTGCAGGAATTCTTCCCTGGAAAGAATAAGGTGAATTTGCCCTTTGTATTTTAACTAACAAAATAATAGTAGTAGGAGGGCGAGTGTTTTCATAACACATCTTTAGGGCAGAGCTCTCTCTATGGTGTGTGTGTAAATATTTTTTACAGGTTTCCTATCTATATAAATATTTGAGTCACTGTAATCACTGTATTAGCACCTTTTGAATGGTTTGATCTAATACTATCTCCTAAAAAGGAAAATAGTTAACTATAAAGAGATTGATGGGCTGTCCACACTGTCATCCAGAAAGTGATCTGTGGTTTCATGAGTTCTAGGGCTCCTCCTGGCATCTCGGTGACCCCACAGGTAGGTGGAACATTGGAAAATGACCTACCTAAGAGTCATGTGGACTCTTGGCACTCTTCCTGGAAGATGCTGCTACCGTGACAATTGGAGGCTCATAGAAAATTTCAAGATAAGTGCTCCAAAAAATCTAGGGCTGGGGGTTTAGAGAGAGAGAGGAGTTATTAGTCAGGCCAGTTCACCCAACATTTAAGTGGGTTATTGTTCTGTTTGGACTAACCTGTTAACATGTTGTCATTTAAATGTGTGATGTCTAGCAGAGGGAAAATAGCTTCTATTTGATTAAAGTACATCATCTGAGCATTGTTCAAATGTTTAAACAAGCATGCTTTTGTCCACACCCATATACTGTTCCATTGTTTGAGAAAATAACTACTTGTATAAATGACTATATTGATTAGACTATTTGCAATATGTGTTTCACAAAGTGGAAATGAAATGGCTGAATCATATCAAATATTTGAACAACATATGTTCATGTGTCAAATGTTGTTGGAAATAGTCTATTTTTACAGAAGTCAAAATGTTGCTGTGATTATTTGTGTTGCTACAGTTTCAAAATTGTTTTCAATATTGCCTGAAATTTTGGTCTTCATATAAACTTCTTATCTTGTCTACTTTTATGGAGGAAGAGCAAGAGTAAAGAACTTCTATTTTTAGCATGATTGACATCTAATAAAAAGCAGTATAAGTTGATGTAAAAGACTGGAAAATATCTGATATACATATTTTCAAATACGTATTTGGGAAATAAAGATATAAAGGAAATAACAGATTATCTCAGATATCTAAAGAAAATACCAAAAACCAAACTATAATTCTGCTGAGGTGTTAAGAAAATAATAGCAGATTCAGAAAGAAAGGAACTTGGATTTCAGTGGCCAACAATGTCAAGAGAAAATTCCTTGATACAGGATAAAGCAAAGTAAGAACTCAAATTCTCCTGTTAAGAGTACGGTATTGACTTCCCCTCAAATGGACAGAAAACTCTCACAATAATGCAAGTCACACAACAAGGTTTTATTTCCAGCTAGCTGGGGTCCAAGTATCTGCCAGACACAGCGGGTTTCAACAAGGACCCCGAGCACTTGAATTCAAGGGTTTATATAGCATTTTCCAAACATCCAACTTACAGTAATTTTCCATAGCTATACATTTTCTGGCTTTGTGCCACGTTCTGGTGGTCTGACAAGATAAGCTTTTCAGCCAAAACATCTGGTCCCTGAGATATGACCTCCCATTTCCTGGTGTTTCCTGATTACTTAGTTCCTTCTTACCAGAGTCCCCCTCCCCAGCATTCTGGTGTCTCAAGATTACCTCATTTCCCCTTCCCCAAGTCATGTTCTCATGCTAACCTACTCTTACACTCCTCCCTACAAAACTAAGACTGGAGCCTATATTCTCATTGAAAAGATAAACGATATACACACATTCACCAGACCAGTAAAACGTAAAGAACACTGTTGATCTTGAACCGTACTGTGGATAAGGAAACAAAAATACTCACAAGTATCTCCAGCCACAGGTCTGCCTTTATATCAGTGCAGGTGTTAGGAGGAAGGGTATGTAAGTGTAGGTTAGCATGAGAACGACCATCTTAAACTCCGAGAAGCCATTTCCCTGAGTACATGACTTGAGGAAGGGGAAACTAGGTAATCTTGAGGCACCAGAATGTTGGGGAGGGACACTCAGGTAAGAAGGAACTAAGTAATCAGGAAAAGGGAGGTCATGTCCTAGGGACCAGATGTTTTGACTGAAAAGCTTATCTTGTCAGATCACCAGGATGTGGCACAAAGCAGAAAAATGTATAGCTATGGAAAATTACTGTGAGTTGGATTTTTTTTAGAAAATGCTATATAAACCCTGGTCTTTGAGTGTTCGGGGTCCCCAGCTAGCTGGATTGCATTATCGTGAGTGTTCTCTGTCCATTTGAGGGGAGGTCAATACTGGACTCTAACAGGTAGTCCTGAATGGATTACAGGGATGGGTGTGTGGACTCCAACCCCCACTGCAGACCACCAGTGCTCCAGAACCACAAATCTGATAAGATGATTATCGAAGAGTGGATCC
>JAGFMF010011796.1:71262-97334 GCA_019455555.1 Galemys pyrenaicus | reverse complement strand
GTTCCAACCAGTCCAAGACCAAAAAGCAAGCACAGTTTCTTCACATGTCCCTTTGCTCCACGTGCCTCCTCCAGGTCTCCTTGCTGTTCTCCATCTTCCTTTCTTCCTTCTTCCTTCTCTGCAGAAATCTTCTTTTCCTCCTCAGCTCCACCCACGTAGGGCGGAACCAGGATTTTGGAACTTCCTCTTTTCCTGGGATGACCCTGTTACACAACCAGTCCAAGACCAAAAAGCAAGGACAGTTTCTTCACATGTCTTTCTGCTCCACGTGCCTCCTCCAGGTCTCCTTGTTGCTCTCCATCCTGCTTCCTTCTTCCTCCCTTCCTTCTGTCCTCCTCTCTGCAGAATCTTCTTTATCCTGCTCAGCTCCACCCACTTAGGGCAAGACCAGGATTCTGAAACTTCCTCCTTTCCTGGGGATAATCCTGTTAAAATCCCACAAGTGAGACATTCCAGCAAACTTAATGCACCCAGGGATGCTGAAACCCAAGCACATGTTTGTGGTAACAAAATTTCAAATCTGAATATGTCCTAAAATATCACACATTTTATACACCACATTTTGTAAATAAAAAACTGCGGGCTTAAACGTTGTTGAGTGACCTTAAATAGATATCTTTGTATCAATAGTGAGACCTATGAAAATCAGTGTATTCCTAATCAAAACTTCCAGGGAAGGAAAAATAAATAATTATTTCTTAGTTATATTTCAGGTTCACAGCAGTACCCAACAGCATATAAACAAAGAACAGGATGGAAAATCATATAGGAATAAACTACATCAACTTTCTAAGCTCAGTTATGAAATTCTTTCTCTTTATTTCCTAAGAGTGAAAAGTAAGGTTTATAAGTAAAGTAATTTAGTCACTTAAATTTGCAAACAAACTTCTATTACTGGAAATTGTGTTCACATAAGATATAAAATATATTTTATAAGAATTAAATTTTTTCACTTAAGCTGTGAAATAAATCCCCTACCCTTTACCTTCTACTCTATAAAATATGTGGATTCTCTTACCAACCAAAACAAACAAGCAGACAAATCATTGGTATGGTTTTCTCCTTACAGTGTTGCAACTACAAACAATTCAGATCTGGACACTACACCAAGTTATATTTTTTCACAAAGAGGGGAAACATATATCAATATTCGTTGAAGGCTTACAGTAACCAGTCATCACTGTAAGCATGTTATTGATATTTTTATATTTAATTTTTATAGCAATACCATGGAACAGATGCAATAATTATCTCTATTTAACAGAACAGCAAATTAAGGAAAGTATAAATAACTTGGTCTAAGTCACACATCTAGGTAAGTGACAGAGTGGGATTTAGAACCAGACATTTTGATGCTAGTGAATAAACACTTAACCAACAGACTTCTTTTCTGTGAACTATTGGAAAAGTTACATATCTTTTCATATAATTTACTTTTTTGTGTAAAGGAATAATCACAGATAAAGATTAAATAAGAAACTAAGGGGAAAGTCTGGGTAATTTATGGTGGTCTATACTCATTTATTGTGACTTTTCCTTGGTTCTGATGATTTATTCTGTTTTTCTCTTTATTGTTTTTCCATAAGTTATACATTAACCTGGCAAAAAATGCCAAAAGGAATAAAAGGAAATGCACATAATAAACTTGTTTGGGTCTTCTCCAACTGTAATAGCAAGAGTCACATGAGATAAAAATAGTGTTGTTCAAGTAAAACTCATGACCTCTCTTGCTTTTCCTCTCCTCATGTGTGTTGTAACAATACAACTCTAAAAACACACCAACATTTTGAAAAAAGATAGATATACACAAGAGGAAATGTGTAATTTGCTATTGAGAAATTTTGGATAATTTATCAAGATGTTTAAAAATAAATGTATATTTTTCCAGTCATTCTATGTGGTATTGCCAGATTGATTCTCTTCTATTACAAATTAATCATGTCAGTCCCTTATTCAAGTGCTGCAGCCTCCTCAACTTGAAAGACTGTTGAACAGAGTGCTTGTTGCTTTCTTATGATTGAAGTTTTCCCTATCATGACCCAAATCTACCTCTCCACTAATTGCTTATCTGTAGGTCTGTCTACTAGCAATCCAACTTGATAATCATTTTCCATTATTAACAAGGGAAAAATGAAGGAGTCTAGAGCTTCTAGTGGGGTTTTACCATAGCCATTTTCATGCTATATATTAATATTAAAAATGCTCAATCAGTGTATAAGTACACTGGTTTTATTTTATTAGACATAAATACTATATATTTTAATTATTGTTTCAATTTAAAATGCAAATAGATTGTGTTGACTGGTAGGTTCCTTACCAGATTTTTTTTTCCATCTGACAAGTAATTCATGTTTATAGTGGAAAATTAAAAAATGTGAAGAAACAAAAAGTTCAAGAAAATAATAACATCATTAGTCTATTACATCAAGAGAACTCCTGGCAGTTATAGCAACAACAAATATTGGTGGGGATGTGGTGAAAAAGGAACTCTCCTACACTGCTGGTGGGAATACAAACTGGTCCAACCACTATGGAATGCTATATGGAGGTTCCTGAGTCTACTAAAAATGGAGCATATTAAAAATGACCCAGCAATTCCACTCGTAGGGATCCAGTCAAAGGACACAAACACATTAATTCAAAAGAATACTGGTATCCCTATGTTTACTGCAGCACTATTTATAATAGGTAAGACTTGGAATCAACACAAAGGCCCAAAACTAGACAAATGGATCAAGAAGACGTGGTATATATACATACATAATGGAGTACTATTCAGCAATCAAAAAAGATAACCTATCACCATTTGCGCAACATGGATGGAGCTAGAAGGGATTAAGTTTAATGAAATAATCCAGAAGGAAACAGAAAAAAAAAAATCAATGGTTTCACTTATAGGAGGAATCTATGGGACCCATACAAAGGATTGAGGGAAAAACAATAATAATATGTGTGCCATTCTATATATTTAAAAAAATGACACAATAAATAAACAGACAACTATAAATCAGAGACATCCTTCAGGGAAGGGGAAGAAAGATGGATCAAAATGAGGGCAGGAAGAGCACAAGGGATGATGCATGGGTGAACTGGTGGTAGAAATTCTATGGGGACTACACCTGAGAAAAGAAAGCAAACACTGTAAGTTCAAAAAAAATGAACAATGATGTAAAATACATATAAATAAATTATTTTTAAAAATTTAAGAACATTTTAACAATATTTGAGATTTTAAAATTCTCTGGAAATACTGCATTAATTTAATATCTACTAACAGGTATAAAACTGCCCATTTGCTTTTTGCTAGCACTAAATATTTACTCTAAATTGTTTCAAAGACAATCTCTCATAGCTATTTTAATTGTGGCTCAGTTATTTAGCCAAATTAATATCCTAAATGGCTCTAAGAGACAAGACTTAAGTCAGTCCCTCCAACTCTCTGGTGGGAATTACACCTTCACTGAGACTTTAAACCCTAGTAGAAAGATGCCCTGTTTTTAAAAAATCAAATAACAACAAAACCAAGTGATGAATTGGAAGGTTACTAGAATGCCAATCTCATTTCAGTGAGACCAACATGGACTCTTTCCCAGTCTTTCTTTGTGTTCTTACACTTTTGTGCCCTGAGACTTCTTGTTTTACATGAGTCTCATCCTTGGAACTTTCTCTGTTGGAGGGAGGGTTATGATTAAAAGAAAACTTGGCTCCTCCATCTTGTTGGCTTGTACCTTTCTTGATGATGTGTCTTTACCCACTTTAATGATCTGCTCTTAGCAGGTGGGAGAGGGCAAGGATAAGTCATGCCACTGTGGAATTCAAGAACAGGATCTGTCAATATAATTGGCACCCTATCTGTCAGAGGATCTCTCAGGAACTGACAAGTAAGAGACACATAATTACCAGGCATGATTTTCTCCTTGAAAGTGAAATAGAACTTAATAAACATAATGTCCACAGGGTGCACAGACAAAAGCAACCCTCCTGTTGCCCTTCTGAGTATTTCACTGCAACTTGCCACCCATGCATCCTGTAATAAAGTGACCTCTCAAACAAGGATGAATGATTCATTACAGTTTTCAAGTTGCCATAAGATGGAGTTGCCAGTTATACCTACTGCTGAGTGGCAAACTAAAGGCTAACTCTGGAGATGCTAAATGTGCACTCAGATTTAGTTTCTTTTCCTTGTTTTTCAGACTTTCTTTGAACTCAACTTTTCCCATAGCTTTCCAAAAAACTCTATAAAAGAAAAACAATAATGGAAATTCTCTGTGCAGGATAGAAATGAGCACCAACACATCATAATGTTCATTATGAATTTAAAATCTATATAGACTGAAACAAGTAAAGAACTAGAAATTAAAATGCAAACAGATTAATTATATATTGGAGCCAGATCTAAGCCTCACTTGCTTGCTGTGAGCTATTGGAAAAGTTACATATCTTTTCATGTAATATCTTTTTTTATGTAAAGGAATGATCACAGATAAAGATTAAATAAGAAAATAAATGAGGGGAAAGTCTAAGTAATTTATAGTGGTCTGTACACATTTATTGTGACTTTCTTTGGTTCTGATGATTTATTTTGTTTTTCTCTTTATTGTTTTTCCACAGGTTATACATTACCCTGGCCAAAAAAAAATTGCAAAAAGAATATAAGGAAGTGCACATATTAAAAATTCTGTCTCCTAATCCAAAACTCAAGACTCTCAGTTACCCTCCCTGGAACAATGAATTTTATCACTGTCTTTTATATTGTTCTAGATATAGATATTTCATGCATAGATAAGGAATTAACTCTGAATACACATATTTATTCATTTTATTCAATAGTTTATAAATAGTATGATACCAATGCACCTATTTGTACCTTGAGTTTTTCAGTAATTATGGAGTTCTTTCTACATCAGAACATAAAAATCACTGCTTGTTCTTTAGTATCTTCCTATCATTCCATTATTGAGATGATCCATAGTTTAATTATTCCCCATTGTCAGATATTTAGCTTGTTGCTAATATTTTACTATTTCAAAAACCATTTCTCCATAAAAATTTGGCTACATGTCATTTCATATATGCAAAGGATATCTTTAGGTACAAACTGTCAAAAATAGAATCGCTGGTTCAAAGGAATTTTTGTTATTTTACATTTGTTATTTTGATAGCTTTTTTCAAATTACTCCCCTCTAGAGATGATAACATCTGAGTGTATTTTCCTTCAACTTCTTGCCAACAGTGGTGTATGAGAGACTGATGTCAAATGGTATCTCGGTATAGTTTTGATTTGCATTTTTCTGTGATAAATAAGGTAGGGTACCTTTTTATCATATATTCAAACCATTTGTTTTTTTCTGTTAAGAGCTGTTTGATAATTTTTTTCTATTGGGTTCTTGGAATTTTCTACTAGAAAATCAATAATGAATAAATGAGTCCTTGCAAATGTGTTTTCTTGATCTGTCATTTGTCTTTTGATTTTTCTCATTGTAGCCTTTACACATAAATGATGCTGCTGGTGATGATGACGATGATGATGCTGATGCTGATGATGATGATGATGATAATCCAGTTGACTTTATCAATCTTTTTCCTTACAGATTGGATTTTATTTTTCACATATAAATGTTCTAGTATTAAAACTTAGATACATGTAGCTCTTCAAAAGCATCATCTAAAATTTTGGTGTCAATTTTTTATATTAAGTATATGTACATTTGCAATGTTTTGGTATAAACTGTGAGCTTGGGATACAATTTTATTCCATTTTATTTTTCCAAATGGACACTCAACTAACCTGCTACCATTAACTGAATCTTGGTTGGTTCTGACAGTCATTTTCCTCTCAATAAACACACATATTTGAATCTAGGATTATTATGAAATAGATGAAAAACATGGGAGGAAAAGCAATTGACTGAGAGATTTGTAGAGGCTTGGATTTGTCCCTGACTTAAGTAATTTAATCAGGTAGTTTTGTCCTTGTTTGGAACATCACCTTGTAACATATGTTTATATATGTGTGTGTATTATTTGCTACCACATTTATCTTACTGAAAGACAAATGTGGCTATTTCCCTGCTTAAAATCGGTCAGCAGTTCCCTAACACATAAAGAATAAAATCCAAATTTTTAGTACACCATTCTCCTTCATGTCCAAATGTTCCAGTCACCTGCTAGATTGCCACATTAATATTGCATGTTAAGCTTAAATTTTAGCAACTTCAATTATGCACACAATCTTCCAATAATATCTGTTCTATGAAGAGCAGGGCCAATACATTGGCCACCATGTGTTGATACATGTTCGTTATTAGAAGGCGCATTGCTGAACTAAAGTTCGTTCTCTTGTTAACTATTCATCTAGTGCCTCTCTGTGTGACTCTTTTAGCAACCCTCCCTAAGCATCAGGTTCTATACATGCAGGCAGAGGCCAAGTAATCATGCTTATCTCCTAACAACAAAAAAAAGTACTGGTTAAAATATTTACTTCCAGCCTTGCATTGTTAAAATAACTAACAGAATTTCCAGAATCATACATAAGGATAAAAAGGGAAGACTGGTCTCTTTGATAAAATAGCTCATACATAGAGTAATGATATTTCTCTGTCTCCTAGAGCTGCATAAGTGACAAAAAGAATCACATTTCTGATAAGATGAATATGTTAATCTCTTCAGCTAGACATTATCAGTAGCCTAATGGGTTACAGAATAACCATGGAAATCTAGCAACTACAATCAGACTTTCTGAACTTAAAATCTGCATTAACTTTCTAGACTGCTGCTTCTAGGCAGTCTCAGAAGGATGGTAACATGCATTCTTTCTGCAGGTCACCCAGATATCATTCCTTCTTTAGATGAAGAAGTAGGAGACGCTGAAGCATTGAATATGCCTGCTTTATCTGTGAGTAATTTGACTGAATGACAGGATACCACAGAAACCCGCTGCTGCAGGACAGATGGCCACACAGCTCTTGCCAGCTCAGCTGAAAGCACATATTATTGCCAAGCAGCACAGGCTTCAGGGAAAGTTCATGAACTGTTATTATAGGGACTCCTGCTCAAAGGATGTCACCTTTTTGGTCAGTGACTGTGTTTCCATTATAACCATAGCTGCCAGTCAGTGAAGAACTCCACAACTCACTCCTGATATCCACTCCCCTCACTCCCTTCCAATAAGAGGTTCCAATGATTGAGCCAATATACTGTGTTTATTTTAATTGCCACTTGGCATCAGACTCAACTGACATATGCAGGAAAAATACCAGGCCACGGGCTTGATTCTAGCCATAATGAAAATTTTGAGCCAAATCATGGGCTCTCTAGAGGATGAGGATGATGTGGAAGAAATGTAAATTGTTGTGCCACTTTTTTTCTCAGTGACAGGTGAACATTTACTTTTAAAACACTGGTAAAGTGCAAAGTTTAAATTGTCGGCGCACTTCAGCTTTTCATTCTTACCAGATTACGTTCTCCCCTAGTTAAAACTCTTCAGTTATTTTCCACTGTAATTAGAATGAAAATACAAAATGCTCCACATGACTATATTGTCTATTGCTGTGAGATCTACTTGTTTTCTTTACTCCAGGACTACTAGCTTACTTTCTTTTGTTAAATAGTCTAGGAGCATTTACTGTTTTCTTGGCTTCGATCACCCACTCCTTGTGTTAGTGGGCAGAATGAGGGGCACCCTAGGAGCCCTAAACTTGCCTGCTCTAAGTGGGTTCTGCCATCTGCTGCATAAAGAAAAAGCATACTCTTAGTGTATAAGAACTTCAGTAGAAAATAATAGAATTAGTGTGCAAAAGAAAGAAGAGAAAGAATATAGTTTCTAAATGGGGCACCCAAAGTTACTCATCCCTTCCCAAATGCCCAGCCCAAAGCAGGGTCACTGAGGCCTGAAAGCTTGCCATGTCTGGGGCACCTTCTTCTGGGGACCCATAGGAAAGGGGCAGAGAGGGGCAGAAGGGTCGAGGCAGATATTGAAGGAAAAAAGCCAATTAAAATACAAGTTAAGATAAAAGCTGTATTGTCAGCTTCCCCACAGGTCTCTAACCCGAGTGTCTTCCAAGTGCCTCCTTCTGCTACAGGGTAACCCTAATGTAAAATGGGTTTGCCTGACTGGATTTTTACTCACACTCTTAAAAGTCACTTATAATAAGCTTCAAATGTAGGCATACATGACAAAGGTTAATAAAGGTTTTATTTATAAAAGAAGGGGAAATAAGGTAGTGAATAACACAAGGAGAAAAGAGGGATACAAATCTGTAAATGTCCTACAAGTTTTTTCGAGTTGTAACCTAATAGCATGTTGAGAGCTGGCTCCAAACAAAGAGAGCCCCCAAGGCCCACATGTCTGGTTTTATAATCAGCCTGACTGCTTAACTCCACCATCGGGTGCCAGTGATCCACTCTTCGATAATGACCTTATAGGATTTGTGTTTTTGGGATATTGTTGGTCTGGAGTGGTGGTTGGAGTCCATAAACCTATTTGTGTAATCCATTCATGACTACATTTCCCTCTAACACTTCTATGTCCCTCCAAGTCCCTGGTACAAGTCCAAGGCTGAGAAGAAAGCACAGTTTTCTTGCTTCCTGGGTTTTTTTCCTCACAGCTCAGGACTCAATTCAAATTTGAGTTCGGCTTTCTTTGATTACCTTGTCTGAAACAGTCCTCTCCATCATATCCCCGGTTGCTCATTTTCCATGTCTTAAACACACTTACCACAAATAAAACTCTACAAAAGCAAGAACTGAGAACCTTGTCTCTTTATTAAATCATAAAACCAGGAGACACATAGTACATGCTCATTAATAGTAATCAGTGAGGTCAACTTATCAGTAATAGATGTTCTTAATAACCATAGAGAAATATATTTATAAGAAAAGAAATGGATAAACACAGGGCAGTGCTATGTTTGAACAGGAGAGGAAGGCCCCTAATTAGAGCAGAGAGCCCAGTGGGTAGAGCAGAAGTGGCCACCATATCACTATGCCAACCAGTTCACTCCCCCTTCACCATTTTCAGATTTCCCTTCTAGAAAGTTGAAACTAAAAGAAATTTTTGAGGGGGAAAAATGCAATAATTATATTATAAAATTTATTTCCAAATATTTTAACATTTCAAATTATTGCTTTAAAAAAGTATATATGAAAACCTGCAGTTTCAGGTATCCAGAGTTATTTCTATTTTAATAATATGTTCTCACTATAAAGCATGTCAAGCCGTAGCCACTAATTTTGGTCCAAGGGTAAAAATGGAATTCTGTTCTTTCTAATATTTTCAGCCTTCATGGTCTCAAAAGTAGATTTGTTTTTTCAAATTAAATGTAGCAGGTCAGTGAGCCTATAATGTAGTTCTTTAGATGCCAGAAAGAAAATAGAAATAGACATGCTATTAATGGCTGAAAATTAGTTCACTGTGTCTTTCTGGGAAAGTTCCTTTTCCACTTCAAAAACCATATTCATATTAGAGTGATAAATCACAGGCTGATCACCGAAAACATGAGGAAGCATCACATCCACAAGTAGTTCATTGAGGACAGAGCCATGGTATTCTCAGTGGGGCCCAGCCGACTTGTGTCCAGAATACTGGTGGTTAGTTTAATCTCACACAGCATTCCATCTTCCTCCTTTGCATGTGAGTATGTAAGTGTGGACAGGTACCTCCTGGTATACACATAAGTAGAGACTCTTAAAGAGATGAATGAGTAAATCGCCTACAGACTTCTCAGAGTGAAATCAGGAAGTGTAGTTTTCAATCTTATGATTATTAGATGAGTGACCTAAGACAAGTGGTTTAACTTCTCTGAAAACCACTCAGCCCTTATGGATACCTACCATGAAGTGTTCTGAAAAGAACAGACCAAGAAAATACTTCAAGTCTAGTAAACTGGCCAATAAAAATTTATTTTCTTCTTCCCTCTTTCCATTCCTTCTTCAAAACAAAATAGATTCTATGTGGTTAATTTAAAACCAGAGATTTTAAAAGAGTAAATGGGAAATCAATAAAATTTCATTAATTGATTTCAAATGGTTGGAACTGCTCCTCTTATAATGATTTAAGAAGCATATATATAAGTGGACTATATAGTGCCTTAAAATTATAGTGCTTTTTCTTATTTTTAGCCATATTGGCTGTCTTATCATAGGCTTCCAATGTATGAAAAATGGAAATTTTTCTTTAATTTTGATAACATTTAGTTTTGAAAACAATATCACTTTTACCATCATATTATTTTAGCAAAATATTTAAGGAATGTGACCAAGTAGCCCAGAATCAGTTAATATTGTCCCTAGACTTAAGAAGATTCTGGTCTAGTGGCAAAAGTCATACATAAATCAATAATTACATCAATGAGTTAATTATTATAAATAAAGACATGGAAAGGTGATGTCTATGGACAGAATGGGAGCATGTAACTTAGGTCTAACAAGAACAGAAGGAAAGATTTAGAAAAGTTTTCTCAGAATCATGATAGTACTGTACATTGATGAAGCCTCTATGGATAATAGTACAGAGATTCCTTTAAAAATTAAAGATCTAGCTGAATCAGCAATTTCATTTCTAGGTATTTTTCCAAATAATATGAAACATTAATATGAAAATATTAATTCAGAGAGATATGCATTCCTATGCTAATTCACAACAATAAAGACATGGAAATAAGTGTTCATCAGCTGATGGCTGGATAAAGAAGATATGTATATATGAACATGTGTTCGATGGGACACAATTCTGCTGTTGAAAAAGATGAAATCTTGCCTTTCACAACAACATGGAAGGAACTTCACGTGTGTGTGTGTGTGTGTATGTGTGTGTAACATTTTCTCAGATGGAATGGAATGAACATTTTTTTAAATTTATTTTTTATTTAATTAATTATATTTGACATCATTTGTATTCCCCAGGGAGTACCCACCACCATTCCACCCATGCACCATCACCTCAGTCCCTTGTTCTCTTTCTGCCCTCATCCCCGTTTTTGCCTCCCCTCCTTCCCCTCCCCCTCCCCCATGGCCCCTTTGGCTTATCTTGGCTTTTTGGTCTTGTTGAGTTTTTTGTTTGCTTTTGGTTATAATTGTCCATTTCCTTGAGCTTATTCTTTGTTGTTGTTCTTTCATATTCCTCCTAATAGTGAAGCCATCTGATACTTTTCTCTTGCCTTCTGACTTGTTTCACTGAGTATAATTCCTTCTAGTTCCATCCATGATTCTATAAATGTCCCTAGTTTCTCATTTTTGATTGCTGAATAATGGCATGAACAACATTTAAACCTGGGTTTGGCATGTGAATATATGGATCTGAAGCTCCGAAGAAAGACAGAGGTTTGAATATACATTTGTATTCATCAATGTTTTAGTAGTATCAATGTGGACAAGATTGCTCAAAGTCAGTGTGTCATGAAATCTTGCCTTTCATAACAATGAGAATGGAACTTGAGCATAGAATGCTATGAGAAATTAATTGGAAAGTTAAAGAAAAATGCTACATGGTGTTATTCAAATGTGGAATATAAAGAAAGAGCAAATGAACTGACAAAAACAACAACAAAAAATTCTTAGACTCTGACAACAAATTTGAAAAATACAAGAAAAACTACCCAAGATTAGAATGTCTATTACTTTATTCTGTTGTAATAGACAACCATTATATTTATCGGTATATATATCAGCAACTGACAGACCAAGAGGTATTATTTCTTGCTCATTTACCCCTTGTAATGAGAATAATGGTTGACCTCAGTTCTGTTGATCATTTTTGAGTTTAACTGAGCTTGCCTGGGCTCCATAAATCTTCTCACCCCAGGGCACATAGTAAAGAATTCTTAATCTAGGAAAGGTTATGTTTTCTTGGTGGAGGGTAGCAATGAGAGAGACATAGTCAAATAAACCAAACACAACCAAGTCTTCTGTGACAAATAGCACATGTAACAAAGGGCATGTCATATGATCATACTCAAAGTTACTGAGACACAGACAGCTGAGTATAAATAAATAGGCAAGTTTGTTTGTTTTTCTTTCTTTTGTCATAGGGGCCAATTCTCCAAAAACGTGTTTATCATTGATGTTATTGAAACAAATTGTTCTTTCTTTGCCAAGATCTTCCTAGACTCTTTCTTTTAATGTTTATTTCTGTTTTTCTGCAGTTAGAATATGGTGTGTATTGGCATGAATTTCCTCAGGGAAGAGATTAGCAAATATCTTGTTTGGCATACACTCAGCTTCTTGAATCTATAGGTTTGTGTCTTTTCTCAAATTTGGGAATTCATCATCATTATTTCTTTGAGTACTTTTTCAACTCCAACATTTTTCTTCCCTCCTTTGGGATTTTGATGAATAAATGTTAGATTTATTGTTATACTCCCATGCAATTTAAAGTTAGTTTTTTTTTTCAGTCTCTTTTCTTACTCTTACATAGGTAGGGTAATTTTGATTATATTATTTTCCTGTTCATTGAGTCTTACTATTATAAGCTCCAGTCTGTTGTTATACATGTGCATTTAAGAGGTATTTTATTCTTCAGTTTTAAATTTAGATTCACTTTTTTCTTATATTTCTATTTCTTTGCTGAAACTTTCTCTTTGCTGAGAATTTTCTCAATAATTACAATTATATTCATAGATGCCCAGTGATGCATTTTTCCATGGCGACTAATTTAAAATCTTTGTCAGATAATTCCAGCACCTGCCATCTTAGTGTTGGCATCTTTGTTGGTGGTGGTGGTGTTTTCATAGAGTGTGAAATCATTCTTTCTGGTTATTGTATGACCAGTAATTTTTTCTTCCACTGAAAGCTAGATATTTAACTCTGAAAAACAGTATGAAGTTTCCTAAAATATTAAAATTAGATATGAGGTAGCAATTCTACTTCAGTTAGCTACCCAAAAAATGCAAAAAACATTCATTAAAAAGGATAATTGCACTTCTATCTATGTTCACTGTAGCCCTATTTAAATAGCCAAGTTACAGAAACAATGTAATGTCCAGTGACAGAATAGATTAAGAATATGTGGTATATTTACACAATGGAATAATATTCAGCTATGAAAAAAGATGAACTCTTACCATTTCTGACAATGTGGATGGAACTGAAAGGAATTATACTAAGTGAAAGAAGCTAGAAGAAGAAAGACAAATTCTGGAAATTTCACTCCTATGTGAAATATACAGAAACAAAATGAGGGGATGAAATGAAACCAGAACAAACTCCAGAAATATATCTGCAGAATCAAGTTTACTAGAGGAGAAGGGAGTAAGGGGATGAAAAAAAAAAATTGCTGGGGGAGGTGCCTCAGTGGTCTATGGCAAAAGATTGCGGGTGCTATGTTGGTGGGTATGGTGTGGTGACATGCATCTGGGGATTGTGAACCTATTTCCTGAATCCTATATATTGGTAGAAACCTATGCTATTTTATTGTGAATTTGATTATTGTGATTTTAGGGCATTATGTTATAAGACTCTGGATCTGTTGCAGGACAACCCTAGTATAAAATGGGTTTGCCTGACTGGGTCTTCACCTACGTGCTCAAAGGCACTTACAGTAAGCACCAACTGCAGGCACACACAATGGGGCAATAAAGGGTTTTATTTTACAAAATAGGGAGAAATAAAGTAGTAATGTTACAGGGCAACCCTAATATAAAATAGGTTTCCCTCACTGAGTACTCACCCGCACGCTCAGAAGACTTTTATAATAAGCCTCAACTTCAGGCACATGTGACAAAAGTTATTAAAGGGTTTTGTTTTACAAAAGAAGGGAATAAAGTAGAAATGACACCAAGGGAAGAGAGGGCGACAAATCCGTAAATGTCCTACCAGATCTTCCGAGTTGGAACCCAATGGCACCTGGAGAGCTGGCCCTGAGTCAAGGGAGATGGCTCCGAAGGGAGAGCGAGCCCCAGGCGCATCCCTCTGGTTTTCTAGCCAGCCTGCTGCTGAGCTCCACCCTCAGGTCCCAGGGATCCACTCTTCGATAATCATCTTATCAGATTTGTGGTTCTGGAGCACTGGTGGTCTGCAGTGGGGGTTGGAGTCCACACACCCATCCCTGTAATCCACTCAGGACCACCCTTCCCCCAAACAAAAGGATTAAGGAAAGGGGCAGCCTAGCAAAACAGAAAGCCTTTAGACAATAGCAGCTCTACCCCAGCTAACCATATATATAAAAGATGGGTCTATATTTCAACCCTGTCTGCAAAGTCTGAATGGGGATCCTGGACTAACCTTTACCAGGTTATAATAAGGTGTACTAACCATTCACCAGGGTGTCA
Source organism: Galemys pyrenaicus (assembly GCA_019455555.1). Taxonomy (NCBI): domain Eukaryota; kingdom Metazoa; phylum Chordata; class Mammalia; order Eulipotyphla; family Talpidae; genus Galemys; species Galemys pyrenaicus. The sequence goes on along the minus strand of JAGFMF010011796.1, from coordinate 83,070 downwards.
GAGAATATTCTGTTTGCACTTTCACTGCCCAATGGGTGATAATGAGCCCTCACCTCCACATGATGTTAGTGAAGACCACGTGTGGAACCCAGATTCCTTCCACTCCCAACAGTAATGAGGTGTCTCCTCACTCTATTGGGAGTCTGTTAGAAAAGTCCTAAAGCACCGTCAAAACTTTTACACCTGCCAAGTGATAACAAGGACGCCCTTCCCACTCATTCTTCCCACTCCAAAGTATGGAGGTCATGTACTAGAACTTTTCCCCTAACAAGTGGTAACGGTAAGTCCCCAACCCACATGCCAGGGAAAGCTCAGGGGGAATCTAGACTTGCAACTGTCTAACAGTAATGAGGCAGTGCCTTTCCTGTCTCTTCACTTAATGGATGTATGCCAGGGAAGCCAGATAAAAATAAAAGGTTTATATAAGGTCTGTTAGGGAAAAAGGTAGTCCTGAAGGGATTACACAAATAGGTTTGTGGAATCCAGCCCACACTCCAGACCAACAATATCCCAAACCACAAATCCTATAAGCTCATTATCTCATTATCACTGGGATGAGGGTGGAGTTAAGCAGCCAGGCTGGGTATAAAACCAGACATGTGGGTCTTGGGCTCTCTCTTCATTCGGAGTCAGCTCTCAGCAGGCCGTTGCGTTCCAGTTCAGAGGATCTGGTAGGATATTTATGGATTTGTATCCCTCTTTTCTCCCTGTGTTATTACTGTTAGGGGGAAGGGTGGTCCTGAGTGGATTACAGGGATGGGTGTGTGGACTCCAACCCCCACTGCAGACCACCAGTGCTCCAGAACCACAAATCTGATAAGATGATTATCGAAGAGTGGATCCCTGGGACCTGAGGGTGGAGCTCAGCAGCAGGCTGGCTAGAAAACCAGAGGGATGCGCCTGGGGCTCGCTCTCCCTTCGGAGCCATCTCCCTTGACTCAGGGCCAGCTCTCCAGGTGCCATTGGGTTCCAACTCGGAAGATCTGGTAGGACATTTACGGATTTGTCGCCCTCTCTTCCCTTGGTGTCATTTCTACTTTATTCCCTTCTTTTGTAAAACAAAACCCTTTAATAACTTTTGTCACATGTGCCTGAAGTTGAGGCTTATTATAAAAGTCTTCTGAGCGTGCGGGTGAGTACTCAGTGAGGGAAACCTATTTTATATTAGGGTTGCCCTCTAACACTTTGACTATAGAAAACAGACTTTCATTGGAGCTGTTTTCTAAAATCATTGACATATCCAAATTGTTTATTTTTTAGCCCCAGGTTTGAAATAAAATAAAAAAGAAAGGAAATCCTAGAAAATTAATATGTCATTTCCTTGTTCTCAAGGACTCTATCTGCTTACTTATTTTCATATTTAAGAATTATCTTATTGCATATATTTATTCTATGGATATCATGTATCATAATTAATAAAACATTAGTTAAACTTATTTTCACTTATGGTTTTTAGTTGTACTTTGAAGAATAATTACCCTAGTTGATCCTTGCAAAAGTAGAACTACCCAGCAAGTTTTTAATTTGCTATTATTTTCTTTTCTAATATTTTATTTAATTTTCTTTAATTGCTAATGGCATTTCTTTCTCGTGTTTTTATTTATTTTAACTTCTGATTATCTTATAATTTGTAATCTTTTTATGTTATTCTACTTCCTCAAATTCTTAGAATACTAATCCTCTGGCTCCCTTTAGCTGCTGTGTCCCTGAAGTATAGTTTATTTCCTCTTGTGATTGGTAACTTTTGAGTGAGTATTCATCTTCAGCATGGGTATGTTTTTTCCTCAATGAATCCCTTTCCTCCTGTATTGTAGAAACTCTAGTGTGAGGGTTTTGTTGTTGTTGTTGTTGCTTTACTTCAGTTGGGTACTTCTGAGAATTCACTGTCTAGGAGCATAGTTTACATTTTTAATTTATCAGCTTAAAATTTGTTACAGTACATATAACATGAATTGGTATTCCATACCCGAACACGATATGAATTTTAAGTTTCAGTTCCTAATTAGAGATTTCCCATTAGCATTTTCATACTCAAAGCATAAAGGAGAGATGATTCCATATTTCTTAGGACTTATAATATTTTCTTATTCAACTGAGAAACTCAGCAATTATTTAAAGAACTTGCTTTTTGCTAGTTTAGCAATCAGTCTCACATGAATCTATAGCCATATCTGTTATTCTGATGGACATTAAATTTTTTACCTGTAGCCACAAAGGTCTATAGTTATTTGTATACTTTTGGTCACACTCACATGTATTATTTGTCTTGGTGTACCTTGGAATTGTGTTAATTGTGCTGAACCCAGTACATTCAGGCTGGCAAGAGTTGATTGTAAATTTTCATCAGTTTGTGAGTGGACTGTAACAAACATGTTGGTTGAAACATGTATTTCTGGATGTTTACAATGTTAAAGGTTTTGCATTCCTTCAGAATGTAATAATACGGAGGTTAGAATTTGTTATTGATTTAAGTCAAAATGCTCAGAAAAATATTTATTCTAAGTCCAAGGGAATACCCATTCACCCACCCCATCATTTTCAGAGAGTGAAAAAAATGAAGATTCAATGAAATTAAAAGGCAAGAGGCTGTGCTGTGCAAGGACTTCCCTTACTCTTTAGTACAAAACTGCTCTTTCCACTATTTCATTCTGCCTTCTTTTAATGTAAATTCCAATAAACATTTGGAAATGCCTGCTTACAAATGACTGAATGCTGGAAATCACAACCAAGAACTGTCCAGGCGCTGATATCTCTCTTGAGATACTCCTGATTGGTTCAGTCAGAATAACCACTCCCTAAGGACAGGTACCTTTCCTAGAGAGCAGCAACACTTTCCAAACAGCCCTCTATGCCAGTGAAAGTTCCTTGAAGTCAGCTTTATCAAATCTTCACACAGGCAAACTGATGTTTTTGTTTTTTTGGAGTCACTTTCTTTTCTTTCATCATTTTCTACCTTACACTTGTTTCTCTCTTTCTCTCTTCTCTACTGTACCAGTTTTTCATTACCTTGGCCTATTATTACTGTTTTTCTGAAGCTATAATATGAAATATCCATGCAAATACCATTAGTGCACCATGTGAGCATACTGATTCCCAAGTGCCTCATTTTTTAAGAATATGGTAGACTTATAATAATCAGCAGGAAATGTATCTTACTTAGGAACTAGAAAAGAGAAGTGATTTAAGACATATTTGAAGAATATATGGAAAACTAAAAACAAGAAATAGTATTAATCAGTAGATTTTTTATCTTATTATAGATAATCCTTTAAATAGTTTGAGCTCAATATTTACCTATGATATTGATGAAACTTAAATTTTAAAATATTGTGTAATGAGTTTCATTTGATAAATAAGAAAGTAAAACTAAGAAAGCAGCACCCAGTTCTTCTGCTTTCAAATTCAGAGATTGTACTGCCCCTCTAGGATACTTTCTTCAAGCATGGAATGAAATGTCATTGTAACTTTATTGACACAGGCTGAATTATTTGAATATCACTGTTGTGACTGAATAGTTGGCCCATGCTCTGTGGTCCAAAGAACCAACACAAACCAAAAAGTCATATATCATAGTATTTCACCCTTCTGTTTATATATGAAAATAAACTCTCCATTATTAGTAATCACATAGTCATCTCTATAAAGAAGAAAACTTTTTAGCGGTATAATGTAATAAGTTACAAGCAGAGAATTTGGAGTCAGACTGCCTAGGTTTGAATATTATAACCACGTACTAGGTGTGTGACAGCTGAAAAGTCATTTATGTTCTGTGTTTCTGTTTTCTCATCTATAAAATTTGTCACCTATATAATAGTGAGCTAAATAATGACTCTTATTTCTAAAGTTTTTGGCAGTTGCTATGCAGTAACAGAAAACTGATACAATTATCCTTATAAATAAATTTTGATAATATTTGAAATCCTTTGATACTCTTCCCATTAAGGAGACAAAGGCTACAGAGTGTCCATCAATTCACTTGGTACTTGACTCTAGGAGAAGTGAGTATCAAGTGAAATGCCTCACTATGCTGGTGCTGTTGTGCTGTGGGACTCCACATATGTGTCCTGGTTAACAACCTCTGCCAAGGACCCAGCTGACAGTGAGAACTGACTGCTGATGATGAAATTGAACCATCTTCTACTGATTCAAAACTTAAACTGAAGCTATTGGAAACCAACATTTGACTTCAACTACATCAGACACCTCAAGTGAAAATTACCCAGCGAAGCCCTTCTTGAATTCCTGACCCATAAAATTAAATGATTGTTTTAAGCAATTAAGTTTTGGAATAAGTAGTTACACAGCATTAGTAACCAGAATACCACTATGTGTTGTTGATTCATAGAAAAATCAAGCATTGCTTTTGGGGACCTTCATTTCCCTGATAAGACGTTGAAATCAAAATATCCCCTAAAACACATAGAAACAGACTTTATCAACAATACTCGAAGGTGGGAAATTGCTTTATCCCTAACCAATAAGCCCACCATTTCCCAATGATATTTTCCAACATTTTTTGAATAGTATAATTTTTTTTTGAATAGTATAATGTACCTTCTCCTTTTGGCACAAGGCCAAAATTTAAAATTACTAAAACTCAAAATAATTTGGAGCTGACTTCCCTAGAGTAATATAGAATCTGAGTCTATAATCTCCTCTGATTTGTGCTTATGTTTAAAGTTCTGTTATATCAACCAACACATTTGAGTCCCATGAGCTGCAGTAGAAGTGTTTTTTGATTCACACCCTGAAAGCTTTTGGTTTATATTTCCATAAAAATCTGCCTAGAATGTTTTCTTGGGGTACAGGGATCCATAAAATAAAAAAGGAAGTACTAAATGTCATGCAGAAATACACTTGCATTTGTAATTTAGACTTCATCCAATTAAATGAAGTTTTGAGACTATATTTTCAGGTCACTTCTCCATGATCCAGAACTCTTAGTAACTAAAACATCAGAACAAGTGGGCAAAGAACTGGGGTCATTTGATATTTCCCCTGTTGGAGTTCCCAGACCCCTCCCTAGGAAACATCTTTCTAAAAGCCCTTTATTAGTCACAGATACATGTTTAGCATTCTTGGTAACAGGCTAGGTTCTTGCACATTCCCCCATCAATGGAAATAACTTTAGAAGAGAACTATGATTTAGGTTTGGACCCACTAGTTTAAAGTAAATGGTACAGAGCAGCCATTTTGATTGGTCAGAATTGGGATTAATTAGTGCCTCTTACATTAACTCAATACAGGATTTTAGACAAGCTAATTATTTTATGTTCCAAATTTCTTCATCTAGAAAATATGAATAATAATAACTTGATGGATTCAAATAAGATAGTGTATATAAAAGCACTTAGCACAGTATTTGATACAGTACAATTGTTCTGCTGTTGCATTCTATTGAACAACAAATGACAAGTTTCAATTCAATCTGGTTACCTGTTCAAACCTGGGTAAGTTACCCTCCCCTTTCCCCATGCCTTTGTGTATTCAATAATAAAAACAAGATTTTAAAAGGCATGTATTTCAAATGTAAAATCATAATGTTAGGGATCATGCTGGTTATGATAATAATTGTGAAAATGATAATGTTATTTACTTGGAAGTTGTTGGGAGACTTCCACAGGACTCTCAGCAAATACTTGTAATCCTTCTGAAGAAAACGCTTCAATTATTTTCTTATTGAATAAAAATATAAAGTTAAGATCAGCCTGAACGAGAAAAGGGATTTGTCTGTCATAAGCAGCCCCTCAACATTTAACACATATGGTCTTGCATGTACATTGACTGAGCAAATGTGCTTCCTGTTTGACTCTATTTCTTCTTTTCTATGTCCATTCTTTACCCACACAAGTTCTAAAGTACCCAAATTTATCATAATATTCTGAGGCTTTCCTATATGAGAATACAGAAATTGGTTATGTGGTTGTAGTACTGAGGTGGTGTGTGAAACTTGTGAACAGAAGTCACAATACACTGTATTGGCTGGGGGATGAATGGAGGGAATATTATAGAAAACAGAGAGGATATTTGATAAGGAGCAGATGGGAGAGATTAAAGAGTAACTAAGGGGATTCTTATTTTCCCCTCATGACTATAAATTAACTAGTAACCTGAATGTTTATCTGCATAGGTATACTTTGACCAAGGATGGAAGAACATCTTGCAAGATTATTTCACCATCTAAGTCTCTGTTTTCTCACATATAGAAATAGGAATAATTATGTACAGTTGTACACTAGGAAATATTTAACTGTCAACTCTAGGGGAAAAATCCTTATTTTAACAATTGCCAATATTGTGGTATATACATACTCACAATGACCAATTATCAAGATATCAATGTGACCTTATTGAACACAGATTTGTGAAGAGATATACAATAGAAGACCACTATATAGCATGTCTTCTGTACAGAAACAAGAGCTGTAAATTATTTCCAAAAAACAGGTTATAATAAAACATAGCAAATATTTTGGAAGTATTGAGTTTTGAGATTCCATTATCATTGTTTTTAATATAATTTATTTCAAGCTAAATTTCTAAATTTTAATTCTTAATAATGTCTGTATTTTACAACCTGCTCTTAAAATTCCTGAAAATATAACCATCCGCTCTTCCTTGCTGGCATGAACCCTTTCTAGCACTCGCTGTTTATATTTGCTTAAAAGACTATTTTGAGAATTATCATTCCACATTTTTATTTAAATCTTTTTATTGATTTTATTTTTTAAATTTAGCTTTTTTCATTGAAGTAACTTTAGTTTAAATGATTATACAAAATTTAGAAGGATCACACCCTTTATGTGCATGTTACCACACCACACTCACCACCAAGGCACCTATAGTTCATTGTCTCCCTTCCACTATGCTCTTCTCTATTTAAATCTTAAAGAAACCATAATTAAAGCTATCACTTTGTATTTTTCAAATTTAGCCATCTCAAATAACCTTGCTAGGAACTCTGAATGTTGAAAAAAAATTGATGTTGTCGGTGTTAATGGTACTGTTAGTATAGATAAGTCTAGCTGCCTGCCATCTTATCAGATAATGGCAGGTAATTCAGCAGTTGCAGTATGACTGAAAAGAGTGGCAGTGATGGCATCCACAGTGACAAAAGAGTCTAGGGGAGGATTAAATCACAGCGGTCCATATCTAAATTCCTTCTGCTGACATATTATATAGTGTTGGGTCTCCATAGGGATTTGAAAAGGAAGAAAATGAGCTGGAAATTCTTGTGATCTGGCTGGTGAAAGAGAATCATCAAATCACGTGAGTGATTTTCCCTACCGTAACTAGCAAGGATTTTGAAGTTTCCTCTATCAGGCAGGTGGATTGAAAATACCTGATATCACATGATGGGAATGTAAGAAGAAATGAATCAGAGCAATAATTAAGACAGAATATATCAGAAGGGAAATGAGGAGAAAAAGGAACTTGGAGAGGAAGGTGTAGAAAGAAAGAGAGAAAGATAAAAGAAGGGATTGAGGAAGTCATTTAGCTTCTATTGTAAGGCTAAAATATGTTCAAGTTTATTAAATAGAACAAATCTATTGTAGGAATTAGGTTTCTGGGGAAATTATTCAAAGTAAAATTCTATCTTACACTAGCACACTTTTCTCTGTGAATGAAAAACGAAGCAATAACAAAGATGCAAAGATGGGAAAACTGAAAGATTTTTAGTAAATTAAAAAAATTACTTTCATTCTTCATACTAACAGTATTTTATACTAACAATATTAACAGCACTATCAGTACAGAGATGGGCTTTCACCAGGCAGCCAGAGACAACATTTTAATCTTTATTTATTTATTTATTTTTAGAAATTAACTAAGCATTTTAAGACAAAAGATAAAAGCTAGGACAAATATTATAAGCAAGTATGTAACAAAGAGTATGTATTAACTGTTGATGTCAATTTACTACTATTTTCTTATTCTTCAGACACCTCCCCAAGATTTGAAGAAACATAACGCGTAAGTGGATGAGGACAGAAATATTTCAAACTAAGTTGACCTGGCAGATGCTTCATCCTGGCAGCTAAAAGGCAGATGGAGGAGATTCTAAAGCTCCAGGAGATCATTCACTATTATTCCTAGTAGAAAATATATAAAATAAGTCTAAGGTCTAGACAGATTTGAAAGACAGGAAAGGATTGAAAAGAGAAAGAAACAGGTCTTCTACAAGCAAAAGATTCAGAAATGGAGGGAAGTTGTATTCTAGAAATATGGTGACTGCCTTTAATGCAGTTTGTGTTTATGCTCACATATTCAAAATATAACAGTTCAAGTTATCAGTTGAAAGTGGACATTTTTAAATGTAATATAAGCACATTTTACTGTGATCATTAATTATTCTGAGATGAAGTATAAGGAATTTCCTCAGCCTTTTCATGTCAAGCTTTATTTCTAATATTGAAAAGAATAATTCATTAAATTAGTAACCTCATATACATGCTGAGAATGATGGCAAATCTGTAACTAAAAAAAAGACTGTGTCATGAGGGAGAAATACGTAACATAATGAAAAACAATGAAGAAATTAATGACCAAGCACAGCGAAGGTACAGTGTCTCCACCTACTGTAGAGTAAAAGGATTCAAATGTTCAATGTCTTGTTATTTGTCCTTTTCTCTGATCTTAATTTTCTGTCTCTCCCTAAGCTTAAGCTTCAAAGGAAGAGGTATTTCTTTATGATGCCAGGAGGCTACAAGCTTTTCTTTCTTTTTAAAAAAAAAATATTTTATATTTTTGTGCATACATGATCTGGGTTGTAGGTCAGAAGTGTTATTGGAAGGATGGGTGAGAGGATTCACCAGAGACAGAGTGGGGAGCAGAACAGGTGGATCTACTGAAATGCACTGCTGAGGGGAACAGCAGGCAAGACAGGAGAGCCTGACAAGGATCGAACTCATACTGCAGTGGCTGCTGATAGCTTCAAAGTGCTGAAAATTAACCCTTTGCACCACCAGGGAGGCCCAGGTTTTTCTTTCATTTGCCAACAGACATCATCAATGTCAAGGATAAGGCCATTGTTTTCATGATTCTGTCTCCCAGAGCACCACCAACTACTTTATTTCTTCTACTATGTTACTTCCACATTCTTTTTCTCAAATTCTCCTTTATAAAACTTTTTGGAACCTTATAATTTGGTTCCAATTTTACAACTCTGGAACATATCTAAGGCTAAGGAAACTTTGCTTTAGTAAAGCCTTGATTATAGGTTTAGCATGTCATTTCTTCAAAGGGAAAATAGTAGAAAAGATGTGTCTCCTTTAGGTCATAAGAAAACCAAATGTAGCAAATACTGTCTCCAAGGTAGTAACTATTATCAACTATGAGTGGGACTCAATAATTATTTAGTGTAGTCCTATAATGACGCAGTTTAGTAATGCACAGAGTTAGATAAATGCTGCAGGGCAAGTTATGACTCCTAAGATATGATCATTAATTTAGACACCTACCAGAGTCTAAGAAATTTTCTTTTCACTCTGTGTTTTGCTGAGCACACACTATGCATTTGTTGCTGCCCAGGCAAGAATGTAGTGTGTTCCAGTTTGTGGGAATTTATAAGGGCCCCAAGGGTCAGCCTCAGCAGACTTGGAAGTTGAATACAGAAAAGTACCTCAAGGGCAGATTCTCATCAAACTTATTCTCCTGAGTCTGACATGCAATCTTCCCTATAGAAAGGCCACTCTGATACTGTCAGGAGAAAAACAACTATGCAAATATTTCTAAATGTTGAATAAAGTCAAAAGCTCCTCTGAGTAACCACATTTAATGTGGGGTATTCATCAGCTATTTCTATCTCAATGGGCCACAATTTAGAGGTGTCATGTCTAAGCTTTCTGGATTGATCTGGGGCATTGTGGGTCTAAGTGAAGTCAGAATATATGAGTGGTATTGAAGAAGTATAAGGTTCGAAGAGCCAAGTATATGGAGTTAGCAGAGTTCAGTTTGAGTTTTAATTCTACAACTCGGATATTTACTGTATGACCTTGAACCTCAGTTTTCCCAACCATAGTATGGGAGGAATCTTTTCTACTTCATAGAATCATTCTAAAGACTGAGGTGAACCTGCAAAATAATTTATAATTTGCAAAGCACTTTCCACTCCCTTTTAGTAAAAAAGAACGAGACAGAGACACACACACACACAGAGGGTATTTCTTGATTTAGAACACTGAGAAGAGAGGAAAAATTCTCAGATTGACGCTATAGCCTGCCGACCCTGCCTCCCCTCCCCGCCCCCAAATAAAAGAAGAATAAAGAAAATCAGTTAATCAGGATACCATGGCTAGCGTTTATACCTGTAGTAAGAATAAATTTCTTGCCTCCCTTACTTACTCCTTGTCTGATACCTGCAATTTCACAACTACTGCTAGCAAAGATTAAAGCTAAGCTAATGCTGTTGCCCAGTGTTGTTTGCATATTATTATTCACTCATAGTTTAACCTGAGAGAGCTTCAGCTTTTGTAGCAGAATGTGCTGCTGACAAAAGTAGCAGACGTTGGGTGGCAGGGTCATGGCACTACCTAAGGTGCAATGAGAAAGCCCCATGAAATGTCTTCCTCAGAAGCCCAAGCCCTTGTCCTAGTATCTGGCCTATAGCACACAGGGGAAACCCGACAAAGGAGGCAGCACTGCCTCATGAGTCTGTTGAGAAAGCTTTTCAAATGATGATATACAACTTTTGTCCTGTGCTATCAGAACATGCCTCATTGGTCAGTTCCTATTACAGGAGTTAGGAACTCCACAGACCTGAAGAGCAGGCGCAAGTAATTAAAAGGGTGTTTTCAGACCAGTTATTCTTTGGGGATATAAGTTCTCACCTCCAGCCTTGGCCCAACTGCCACATAATTATGTCCCCTTCTTCCTTGGTTAGGAAGAGACACTGGGGAGAAAGGTCTCTGCCCTCACAAAAGATTTGCCAGGATCACAACCCAGCTGAGCTACAGTGAAGCTGGAGACCAAAGAAAACTCAGAAACAGAGCCTGTTTTAATTGAAAATTTGGTTTGTTCATGATGGAATTTTTCTGCATTAATTTTGGTTTTTAAAACTATTACACTAAAAATAATTTGTCTTGATGACTGAATGTTTAACTCTAGTATGTTTAACTCTAATGTTTAGCTCACTTGCCTCTTCTGGTGACAGCCTTGACTCAGGATCTCTGTCCTTAGAAATAAGGTGGGTGACAAAATGCAGGAATGAGTACTGCAGACATTATGAAGGCTGATTTCATGTCACCTTGACTGCACCCTGAGGTGCCCAAGTTAAACTTTATTTCCCTAACTGTGAGGGTGCTTCTAAGTCAGATTAGAATTTGAATTAGACTCAGTAAAACAGATAGCCATTCTCAATGTGGGCAAACTTCCTCCAACTCTGCTGAATCCCACTCTCCCTCTCCAACAAAACAAAAAGTCAGAGAAAGAGTTTCCTTTTTATCACTGCCTATCAGTTGAGTTGAGGCTTCAGTATGCTTGTGCCCTTGAACTGGGCACAGATTTAGAATGCCTCATCTGGTTTTCAAGCTTTCAGACTTGAACTGGAATTGATGTGTCAGTGGGTTTGGATTGCGGGGTTCTTGGGTTCACTCTGTGGAAGGTTTCACCAGAGCTCCCTGTTCAGCAGCACGCGGTGAGTTTCTAAGCGAGTTTCTCCACAAGGCAGAGACATTAGTTATTTTATTTTTATTTTTATTATTTTTTTAAAGATTTTTTTATTTTATGCACACAAGCACTGGGGTACAGGCCAGAGGTGTGTGGGGGGGGGGGGGAGAGTGAGAGGATTCACCATAGAGAGCAGGGAGC
>JAGFMF010011796.1:52198-71212 GCA_019455555.1 Galemys pyrenaicus | reverse complement strand
AGCGGGCACAGCAGGAGAGGTCTGCCGCACCATGTGGGTCCCCCCCTGGCCGGCAGCAGGGATCGAACTTGTGCTGCAGTGGCTGTGGTTTGCTTCATAGTGCGTTGCTTAACCCACTGCGCCACCAGGGAGGCCCGACATTAGTTATTTTAAAGAGCAGGTTTATTAGGGAAAAAAACCAGAAGAGTAAAAGACACTTGCATATGTACAAGTGGGCAGGAAGAGCTCCCGAGAGGGACAGGTTTGCTGAGAGAGGCCTGCATGGATGCAGGTGGGTGGCCTTAAGGAGAGCTGCCTTCACTGAGTTCAGTGAAGAGAAGCCCCAGCATGGTGCTGGGTCAGAGGGAGGCAGAAAGTCTGCTGTCCTTCAGAGCGTTAGTGGGGAAAGACCATCCTGAATGGATTACACAAATAGATTATGGACTTCGACCCTCATTCCAGACCTACAAGATCCAAGAACTACAAATCCCACAAGGTCATTATTAAAGAGCAAATCAGTAGGACCTGAGGGTGGAGTTAAGCAGCCAGGCTGAATATAAAAGCAGATATGTGGGCCTTGTGGGGTCTCTCTTTTCCTTGGGAGTCAGCTTTCTGCACACAGTTGGGTTCCAGCTCCGAGGAACTGGTAAAACATTTACGGATCTGTATCCCTCTCTTCTCCTTGTGTTATTCATTACGCTATTTCCCCTTCTCTTGTAAATAAACCCTTTATTAACTTTTGTCATGTGTGCCTGCAGTTGGAGCATAATAAGTGCCTTTCAAGGGCATAGGTGAGGACCCAGTCAGGCAAACCCATTTTATATTAGAGTTGCCCTGTAACAAGAGGAGAAGCACCTGCATAGTCACAGGTGGGCAGAAGGTGGCTGCCCCAAGCTAGTGCAGAGACTGCATTGATACAGCTTTCTTTTGGTAGGGAGGGGCTTGAGAAGATTCTACAAGCATGTGCCCTCCAGAGATTATTATAATGGATTCCAGAGATAGAGCTCCATCTTTTTTTTTTTTTAAGATTTATTTATTTATGCATACAAGAGCTGGGGTACAGGCCAGAGGCGTGGGAGGTGAGAGGATTCACAAGAAACAGGGTGGGGAGCAGAACAGGCTGATTGACTGAAATACACTGCTGAGGGGAGCATCCAGCGAGGCAGGAGAGGTCTGCTGTGCCATGTGGGTCCCCTCCTGGCTGGGGATCAAACTCACATTGCTGTGCTGGGGATGCTTCACAGTGTGGTGCTCAACCCGCTGAGCCACCAGGGAGGCCCTAAAGCTCTGTTTTCTTTCTTTACTTTTGGTTTAGCATTTACAATGGATTCCAGAGATATGTGCTTGGATTAATGTTTGTTAATCCCTTCTACCCCCACCTCCAGGTCTCTGGTCTCAAGGCACCTCCGTTCCAGTTTTTTCTATTCTTTTGTCCTTCATCAGAATTACGCACCTGCTTCTGGTTACTTGTCCTAGATGATTCTTCCTTGTCTTTTATCAGCTTACAGATGGTAGACCATAGATATTAGCCTCCATAATTTTACAGGCCAGTTCATATGCACATGTGTGTATGTGTTTGTGTGTATATATGCATGTGTGTTTTATATATATAATTTTATGTTATAATACATACATTACTTTATATAAAGGTATTGTTATATATGTACATATATAAATATAACAAATATATAGGATATACATGCAAATATGTCTCCTAGTCATTGTTTCTCTATAGAACAATCAGGCCTCTCTGAGCGTGCACTGAAGGATCCTCTGCACAGCAGTGCCTGTTCGACCTTGGGCCAGGGAGGTGACCACATGGCACAGCAGACCTCTCCTGCCTCACCCACTGCTCCCCTCAGCAGTGTACTTCCATTGATCTGCCTGTTCTGCTCCGCTTTCCTGCACCTCTAGTGCTTCTAGCCTGTACCTCAGCTCTTGTATGCATAGATCAATAATTTTTTTAAAAAGTAGAACCCTTCCAGATTCAGGTGTGACAGTAGACAACCCAGGTTGGGATGTCTTGCAGAGAGCAGGATTCTAGCATAGGCAGTGTTCTAGTCAAACACAGGGCTGAAAGAGAAACCTCAGGTCTCAGCTCTTCTCCCTTGGATGGTTTCTCAACCCACTGGTGACCAAGAACAGCAGCCTAGTTCTCACATGTGACCAAGAACAGCAGCCTACTTCTCAGATTACTTGTGACCAAAATTAACATATTATTATTACTGTCCTGATTTTATAACCACACAAAGTCAGCAAACTGAGAATTAAATATCACTCGAAAGATACATCCATCATATTTCAAAAAGTGCTCATGTTAACAAAATCTAATCTCTTCTAACCTCTGCTAGGAGAAGGGGCTCTGATAATACATGTAAAGCCTCATTTCTGTGCTGATTCCCTCAGTTTCAGAAGCCAAGAGGAAGGCTGCAGCAATTCTGATTTCCTCTAACAGAAAATCCAAGTCTAGTACAGCTATTGACAAAATATTGGTTTTTTTTCTTTTTGTTGTTGTTTTTAAATATTTATTTTATTTATGCATACAAGAACTGGGGTACGGGCCAGAGGTGTGGGGTGAGAGGTTCAACTAGAGACCAAGTGGGGAATAGAACTGGCATATCAACTGAAATACACTGCTGAGGGAAGCAGTGGGAGAGGCAGGAGAGGTCTGTTGCACCATGTGAGTCACCTCCCCAGCCGCAGGCAGGGATTTGAACTCATGCTACAGTGGCTGCGATTCACTTCATAGTTGCTTCACTTCATAGTTGAGTTGCTTAACCCACTGTGCCACCAGGAAGGCCCTACTGACACCATAATGTTAATGCAACAAAAGCACTTAATTCCTTGTACAAACATAGGGGTGGGGCCAGAGATCAGCTGCAAAATGATCCCTTGTCCTAGATGATTCTTCCTTGTCTTTTTCTTCCTCCATTTCCCCTCTGTTCCTTCTTTTATTTCTCAATCTGCCTCTCCCCGGAGCTTAATTTATGAGAGGCAGAAAGGATACATTGTACCAGTCTCAGGCACTTAAGCTGCCAGATCTGATTTCCCTGGAAGAAGTGGGAGATTTAGGAAAGAGCAACTGTGGTTGGAGATTAAATTTCTTTTTCTCTATATGTTCCAACCCTTGACACAGTACTCAGCAATCCACAGCTAACCTATTGTCTTCAGTAGAATTGGGGGATTTTATCTGCTCTCAGAGTGGGGACAAGTTTCTACATCAGGTCAGACCCTCACTACTGGCTTGTCAGGTCTTTCAACATCACTCACAAGTTCTGTGCATCCTTGAGGAAAATAGGAAGAAAGCAATAGACTGTGTTTGGAAGTGAGAATGTGCTAGAAGTCTCATGTAAAGATTTTAACTGAATGTTACATTGTTGTTTTTTTTTTTCTAACTCCAGATTCTACCTTTATAGATTCACTTAGTAAAAGTATCTTAGAGAAGTAAATAGAACAGATACTCTACTGAAAGCAACTTACCCAAAGTAGCACCCCCCCTCTACATTCTTATCACTGTGCTCTTTAAGAGTAATGTGTTTTTGGCCATCATTAATGCCTTAGTGTAAGATGCCATAAAAATTTCTTTGGGGTTGGAAAGTAAGTAGGATATGGAATGTAAGAAAGAAATCAAAGGTGCAGTTTGTGCCAAGGAAAGGGAAAGAACAAGAACCACTATGGTTGCTATTCAGCCTGGGTCAGACAAAATGGGTGAAGGACAAGGGAAGGGGCGGTATAACAAAAGTTAAAACAACAGGGTCCCTCTTCAAGGAAAGAATGGTTGTCAAACAATTTTAAAAACAAGAAAAATAAAATGAATTAAAATGTAAGATCCAGTGTAGATAGATATAAATCTGAGATGGTCTCTGTTCTCTGGATATAGTTTAGGGTCCCTTTTGTTTTCATCTGCCCCTTGATACAAGTTTTCTTGCTAAACATATTCCATATTTTGGCTTGCTTATTGTCAAATATTAAATTATCCTAGTATTTCAGAGAACTGAATAGGGACCAGGGACCACAGGCCCTCCTTCTCCCCCTACACACTGAGCTGGCAGTGTATCCTGGCTCATAGGAAAACTTCAATGCCCCCTCTTGTCTCTGAATTTGGAGTAGCTTTGACTCCTGCCAAGGTTAAATAGATTTTGGATCCAGATATTGTATCCAGGAATTATACTGCACACCAACTCCATGGCTCATATTTATCTGATTTAATATTGTTCCAAAGGCTAAGGACATTGTTAGAGCCTTTAATACCAAATGCCATAGTCTATAAACAGACAAAATGACATTGGTTTTGGTTTTTTGTTTTGTAAGGCATACCCACTTTCCCAGAAAATATAAGTCTTTTTATAAACTTTTCCACTATCATTTTATGTGTCAGATTCTTCCAAAAGCTCATTTGAGATGCTCAGATTCCAATGCAGTTTCCATCAAGTACCCATTAGAGAATTCTGCCATTGTTCCCAAGAGACTGGCATGGAAATGAATAAATGAACTTTTAAAGATAATTGGCTTCCAAAATAACCCTCTATCTCTCCTTCTCTACTTCTTGACAACCCCTTTGGGAATTGTATGATCAAATAAGTTGGGATTTTTGGGGCACATGATGTGTAGCAGAAAACCAGTTCATAGAATCTCATCTCTTAGGAATTGAAGTGTCTTAGCAATTGGCTGCTGCATATTGGTGGAAATTTACTTATTCTGCATAAGCACCTATTTCAGAATTTATTCTGCAGGTTTTCCCATATCCATGGTTTACACAGTTCAAAACATGTATTTTGAATGCTCAAGTCAAGAGATTTTCCTTTACTTATCCCAGTTTATTTATTCTGGATATATTTTCCATATGTTCCTATTTAAGGTAATAAGTGAATTATTCACCATCTGTTTTCAGGAAATCCTTGGGATACTTAAATCACTCAAATTGCTAAGTGTTAACAAATTGTTGATTGCTAATAACTAAGATGCTCAGATTAGTCCAGTTGCTGAGAATACAGCAGTGAAAAGAAACAATACTCTTCTCAGTAAAGAGTCTGTATATATCAGAGAGCTGGAAAAATTGACAAGGAAATAAGCAATGATAATTTCAGATTATTCAAAGTGCTGAACGAAATTGAATAGTTTTATGGTAGAAAATGACTGGTAAAGACAAGAGGGTGCTGTAGGAAAGAAAATGGAGTGTTGGGGCCTCCCTGGTGGTGCAGTGGGCTAAGCACTGCACTATGCAGAAGATCCCAGCCACTGCAGCACAAGTTTGATCACTGCCGCTGGCCAGGAAGGTGACCCACATGGCACAGCAGACCTCTCCTACCTCTTCCGCTGCTCCCCTCAGCAGTGTGTTTCGATCAGTCTGCCTGTTCTGTTCCCCATCCTGTCTCTGGTGACTCCTCTCACCTCTTATGACTCTGGCCTGTACCCCAGCTCTTGTGTGCATAAATAAATAAATCTAAAAAAAAAAAGAAAATGGAGTGTTCCAATTTTAGATCTGGGAATGACCTAAAGAAGAAGACCCCACTGGAAATGTATTTTTTTAATTAAGATATAAAAAATATAAGTTAATGAGCCATAAAAAGACCAAAGGAAAAGGACTATAGGCAAATGATACAAGTTCAATAGGACAAATGGGTTGAGGCAAGAGTGAGAGTGTCAGTCCAGAAAGTAGACTTTCTGGCTGGAACAGAGCAAGCTGTGAGAATAGAGAGGTATACAGGAGCTAGAGCCTACAGAACTTTACCTTAAGGAGGAGTTTGGATGTTAATCTGAAAATATGAGAAACTATTTTAGCAGTAGAGTACCATGACTACATACCCTGGTTAACAGAAAACCAACCTCAAATATAGGTACTTAAAGCCAGACTCAGGATAGCCCCCATCATCTCCTGACTTCATCTCCACCCTCAGAGATACCACTGAAATCAAAGAAAGAAGCATGCAAAAGAGAAGGAGTTGTAAGCTATATGAATGAATAGCTCTATCTGTTTGATTTTTCTAGTTATCTTGTTCAATCAGCTTGTCTAACATGGCTAAACACTTCTAAAACAACATCATTTTTAAAAGTTCTGAATACCACAGAGCATCCCTTTAACCTTGGTTAATTTGAACTGTTTTAAGGTATTTGTTATTGGATAATTTTGTCAATGATAATAAAAAAAGTTTCTGTTTAATTAGCAGGGAAGAAGCCAGCACTTGCAATGAGATAATAAAGGAATCCAATAAATGTTCATGATGACCATAATAGGAGATGGCTGTCCCCAAGTGCTTCCCATTTTTAAGTATTGCTATTGGCAAGATGCCAAGTACCTGCTAAGCAAGAGGGAACACCCCTCTGCCAGACATCTGGAGTAAAGACGAGCTACCAAGGGAATGTAAACTTGCAAAAAGTATACTGAACTTTTATCATAATTTCTACTAGCAGATAGTTACCAGATGATGCGAGTAAGATATAGAAATTGAGTAGTACAGTTGAGAATTTGTGCTTTGGAGTAAGAAGGAACCAGATTTATACTCTCACCTCTCTCATGCTTGCTAGCAAAGTGACCTTCTCACCTTGCACTCTTCCTCATCTCAGCAAATGGCACTTTCAGACTTTTAGGTGTTTGGAGTCACCTTGACTCTTCTCTTTATATCCCATAACCAATCTGTAAATCAGTAAACCCTATTAAGTTATACCCTCAAAATATATCCAGAACCCAAATATGTCTCACCACTTCTACTGCTGCCACTTTAGTCCGAGTTACCATCATTTTTGTTAAAGTTGTGCAAACATTTCCTCAGTGATCTCTCTCTCAAGCTTTTCTCAGCACTGCAGCCTAGAGAACCTATAAAAATGGAGGGTGGGGAGGTATAAATGTATATTCTCCTTTGACTGTGGTCTATATTTAGTGACTGGCTTTCAGAATAGAGTAGGAAAAAGGACAGACCTTGACATGGCAGTGGAACGACTGGGCAAACACTTCCTTAATCAAGTAATCAAGGCTCCCATCACCAGTGGTAAGACATGTGAATGTCACCTACCCTCAGGTAGATTGTCATCAGTAGGGTACTTTGCTTCTGTGGCATTGTTATTCGAAACAATAAGCCCAATCAGATCACAAGAAAACACTGGACAGTTGCTAGCTGAGGAAACTGAGGACATTCTACAAAATGCATAATCAGTACTTTTCAAAACTCTCAACACAATTAGCAGTGAACTTAATATAGTTCATACACATGCTGGCTTCAACATGATGCAAAATGAAACATATACTGTTATAATGCAATGTTGTTTCAACAAAATTAATGACTAAATAAGCAAGCTGACTAACAACAACCAAAACCATTTTCGAGATGATACTGAGACATTGTTGCAAATGGGGAAGCTAAGAACACATGATGACTAAGTGGAAAATGGCATCCTGGAGTAGATAAAAGAACATTTCTGATGCAATCTGGATGGGATTATATTTTAAACTATAGTCAGGCACCAGTGTAAATGTCTTAGTTTTGACAAATGTACCGCTGTTATGTGTCAGCATTAAGGGAGACTAGAGGAATCATCTGTGGGAATTCTGCATACTATCCTTGCAACTTTTCTCTCAATTTTATATTTCCTAAATTTTAAATACATATATATTTTAAAGAGTGTATCAGGTTATTTTTTTCTGCTACCAAAAACTCTCAAAATACTTCATATCTTACTGACTGCATGACCTGGTCCTCAGTCATTTCTCTGACCTTATAAACCCATCCTCATCTTACTAGTCCTGGATGTTCCTCACACACTCCAGGTTTATAATCTGTGACATAGGCCCAACTTTAGAACTTTACATTAGCTTTTTCTACTTCCAGAAATGCTTTTTCTCCAGATGTTTGCATGTCTGGCTCCCTTAGTTTCTTTTGGTTTCTATTCAAGTGTCACTTTTTTAAGTAAGACTTTCTGACCACACAAACTAAAATTGCTATTGTAATTGTCCACTGTCTTCTTATGATCTGACTGGGCTTATTGTTTTGAATAACAGTGCCATGGAAGCGAGGTAACTTTCTGATGACAATCTATCTGAGGGTAAGTGACATCCACATGTCTTACCACTGGTGAGGGAACCCTCAGTCACTTGGTTTAGGAAGTGTCTACCCAAAAACTTTCTAACACTGTATTTGCTTTACTTTCCTCTTTTGCACTTATTATTTCTATGATACCATTATTTCATTTACCATTGGCCTCTCCTGTTGGAACCTAAGCTCCACAAGGCAGAGACTTCCTACTGCTAATCATCTCTACATCCCCATATCGTAGGGCAGCATCTGCTGCCACACAAATATATTTTCTCAGAATTAAAATGACCTTGGGTATTTATTTAATCTCTTAATCTTTTCACATCTGTAAAGTGGAGATAAAAGAATAATAATTATCACAGGTTTCTTATAAAGTATGATAAGTGTGATAAAGAATGTAAAAGCATGAATTTAGGTAAGAAATTATATATTATTATGAGGGAACTTTCCAGTCATCATTAACTACTATTTCCATTGCTGATTATTCACAAGTGACTATAGATTTTACATTGAATTAGGACTGAGCTGGAAGATTTATAATCTGTGATTATCCCTAATACACATAGGACACAACCTTTGTGTATTAGGGAAAAATCCATAATACCTTCTGCCCATTAGAATAAATGATTTTCTGTCTCCTTCTTTGTTTGGATTTTTTTTTTTAATGTTGAGGTAAAGGCCTGAGAAACATAAGTTTTGCATTAAGACTTTAGGTTTTATTTCTGAGTCTAAGAAGAATGTGAGTCATTCTTTAAATGGTCTCCTCCCTTAGGAAATCTCTTGAGCTCCTTTTCAAAATGGCAATAATACCTACTTTAGTTTCTGAAAATGAACTAAAACTAGTTTGTGCCTTTCCATACCTACTTCATACCTAACTGTGTATAAGACACTCTCTGACCTGGAGTGGCTTATAATCTAGTTTTAGGGTATATCTGGGTGAAAAAGAGAATAAATTTCATGTTATCATACAAATAAGATACAGCACAGACTGTATGCCTTTGTCTTAATAAAAGACAAAAGAAAAATATTGCCATGAAAGTCAGAAAGATTTCAGGTCTGTGCATTGCTTTTAGGACCTTGGAAAAACAGTCACGAGTATAATGATGCATTTTTATCTCTGCCTAGACCTTAATAATGGAGATGATAAAATACTTATTATTAATGTTCTTATTATGAAATAAAGATATAAGCTGTATCTATATGGGATGCAAATAAAATGCCTCATTATGTAATATGTATTTCACATATATCATTTAATATGTAAATAAGGATGTTATAAATTATTACAGTATCCTTATTTTTATTATTTTATTATTAAAAATTCTATGCCAGGCCCTGTGCTGAGCACATTGCATGCCATGCTCTCATTAGCACTCACAACAAGCTCATGAGACAATTAAACTTTTATCTTCATGTTTAAGATAAAGAAACTGAAGTTTAGCAAGGTTAAATAATGGGCCTGGAAGGAACTGCTGGGAGAAGGGAGAGATGGAACTAGAACTCTAGTCTATATCTGAAAGTCTGCACTACCTCCCTTCCTCTGTGTTTGGGGAGTCTGACATAGAGACCAAGTGCTTAGAGCACAACTATTTATACATGCTAATTGGGATTAGATTTCCATTTATTCTGCTTAGGTCACAAATCTTATTGTCCAGGCATACATGTCAAGTCTGATCAGGAACAACCAGAGCTTGGAATTGAATTTCCTGTGCTCTTTGCCCTCAACAGCTTGCAGGTTAAAACTAAACGTATGTGTTATCCATCTCTACAGCTGGGCTCCAGGAATATTTATTGGATGAAAAGTTAAATAGCACAGGAGACATTCTTGTCCAAACCAAACTCTTTTGTCTTCTTTAGTCAGGCTTGTGGCGACATTCAGGGAAACTATACCAAGGAAGGTGAAGGTCTTTTTCCAGGCATCTTCTCTAGGAAGGGAGAATGGAATCCCTAGAGAAGTATAATCTCACAGCTTTGGCAGTCCCTTTACCTTTCTGGAAGAAGAAACTGAGAAAGGAAATTAATCTGTTGAAAGACATCAGATACAACAGATTTATGTAGCATAAATATGAATCTGGATTTCCTGTGCTCCCCAGAATGGAAATGTTGGTCCACAGTGCAAGTGCTTGGTGATTGATGACATAGGCTGAAGGAGGCCTTGGCAGGGTCGGGAGTGAATTACAGCAGTAGATTCTCTACATGTGCTCAGCGCCCATAATGGTCAGCCCGTAGACCTCATCTAGGCCTGACTACTTTCACCCCACACACTGTGAATACTGATTTCACACCAGTTGATTTTATCCTTGTGGATGTAAAGAGAGGACAATAATAAAGAAATCATTATAACAAAAAACAACAGAACCTATAATTGCCATGGTATTCAACACACTATTAGAGTCATAAGAATGGCAGAGAGAAGACAAAACTATTCCTTATTGCTATCATTTCTAGCAAGTTTCCACATTTAAAAAGTATGAAGAGTTGAGGGGAAAAAATAAGATTGAGAAGAAATGATCTGCCAAGTTTGAATAACGTATCATATCATCATTTAAGCTGATCTTTCATCCCACAGGAACCCCCTCGCATTTAGATAAACCCCTAACATTGTTAACACTGCTAACAATGAACTCTGCCATCTCCCTGGTGCTGTGTGGTTGCTCATATAAATTTTTATCCCAGGGACCTCCCTAGTGGTGCAAGGGAAAAGGGTTGGTTAAGCATCACACCATGAAGCATCCACAGCCACTGCAGCATGAATACAATCCCTGGCCAAGGAAGTGACCCACATGGCACAGCAGACTTCTCTTGCCTTGTCTGCTGCTCTCCTCAGCAGTGTATTTTAGTAGATATACCAGTTCTGTTCCCCACTCTGTCTCTGATAAATCATCTCACTCCTCCCCCACACACCTCTGGTCTGTGCCCTAGTTCTTATATGCATAAATAAATAATTATTAAAAAAATATTTTCTTCCAGTTCTCTATAAAAAACATCTTTGCAGCACTATAATAACCAAGCTACACATCCAACCTAAATGTCCAAAGACTGATGATGTATAAAAAAGATGTCTGTATGTGTGTGTGCATGTGTGTGTAAGAACAGAGGGCATCCAGGAATCATTCCCTTTTTCCTTAAACACAACCTGTTCAAGTCTGACCACTCCTTCTTGCATAGCTGTGATGGCACACCTAGGGGTGGTGGAGAGAATGTGCTCTATGGAAACAATCAAACATACAGTTGAGATCATGAGGCACAAAGTCCTCAAAATGTTTTTTGTGGCCCAGAGAGCAAGGCATTTTTAAATGACAAATCACAAAGTTAAATTTATTAGCAGACAAATGTCAGCCTGGAGTTGGATCCCTAAACTGCCAATATTCTGACCTTTGCCTTATTGGCTTTGATGTTTTTTGGTTTGTGCTCATTTTTTTAAAAAAATCAATGGCTTTGAAAAAGGTATCTTTTGTCTAATTTGCAGATGAGACAAAGCTGAAAGTCAAACTAATAAAAAGTATTGAGAAACAGGATTCAAAAAAGTCTGACATGTTTGTAAAGTAAAATCATGGATTAAAAAACAAACATCAAGCTATCAAAAATATTTAAGAAAAATACAACAGAAAACAGGTGGTATTTTTATTATTTAAAGTTCTCCCACAAACTAATAAAAATGTTAAAATTGCAATAGACATAAATGTATAATTCACAAAAGAAAAAGGTAACTAGACTTTTTAAAGAAATAAGTTTAACTACTTTAAAAAAAGTAAAAATAGCAATATACTATATCACCTATTAAAATAGAAATCTCAGAGGAATTTTGAAATTTAATTTTATAAAGAAATTTAGAAATTCCTATCAGTAGCCTTGAGACGCTCTACTCTTATCTTTTGATTCATTTTCTACTTCTAAAAATCTTTCCTAAGGATATAAAAATTCAGGCCAAAATTTGCATGTCAAGATGCTCATATGAGCATTAAATGTATAAATAAAGAAGAGGAGGAGACAGGGAGGAAACGAAAGAGGGTGAGAGGAGAAGAGAAAGGGAAAGGTTGAAGAATAGGAGAGAGAAGGAAGGGGAAGATGAAAACAATATACTCAAATTTCAGAGCATGAATATTTCATTATTAGATACCTATTTTTGTTTTGGGGGGATTATATTATTAGATATTTATTAAATGTAACTTTATAAAAGACCACAAACCCAATGCTTTGAAATATGTTAAATGACGTGGTGAAAAGCTATGATATACTGCTATTTAAATCATAGTGCCAAGTTCCATTTTAATATCTATTAGACATCAATTGTACTAATATCAGTTAGGAAAGCTGTGATTTAACAAAGATTTATAAGTAACACATAAATAATTTATACCCTCTACTACATGGTTAGCAACTTTCCAAGCAAGCACCACAACTTTTCAGCATATTATCTGGTATTTTTGGAAAGGATTAGTAAATGTTTATAGAACAAACGGTTACAG
Source organism: Galemys pyrenaicus (assembly GCA_019455555.1). Taxonomy (NCBI): domain Eukaryota; kingdom Metazoa; phylum Chordata; class Mammalia; order Eulipotyphla; family Talpidae; genus Galemys; species Galemys pyrenaicus. Next base: position 58,737 of record JAGFMF010011796.1, on the reverse strand, counting down.
ATTCAGTGTGTGGTTTAAGTTCTTTAGTTCAAGTTCTCTAGGAGCTCAAGACAGCTTATACACGACTGCTTTTACAGTAATACTAGGTCAGCAAGATTGAAGAATATGGGGATGTGGGGCAGAAAGGAAAGCAAGTAAATAAGGTGTTGTATATACATGCTGTCTATAGTTTCATGAGAAAACTTGGTTGATTGTTCATTGTCTATGTGTTTGGTATTGAATATACTCCAAAACAGGTCATCATAAGGAGAAAAGGGAAGAAAATCTATTTACCTCTTGTCATGATTAAACTTTGTTCTCTGGAGCACATCTAATGACCTCATATATTTGTGATACCTGGTGTTTTAAGCAGTCACTGAGGAAGCCAGCTCTCATTCTCTGTGGCATTTCATCTGAGTCCTGAAGAGGTGAGTTGAACCAGCCTCCCTTCTGGGTTAAGTCCAGCACTAGAGGAGCCAATATTTCTGCTATAAGGGAAACAGTGGAGGCAGTACTGGAGATCAGCTTAACCTGGGGACCTCAACAGCTCGAAATATCATGATCTAAGTCAGTTGTATCAAGACTTGTCAGTGTAAGTGGCAGAGGGACTGTGAAGCATGTGGGGTCAAACAAAACTGGAAACATATGTAACATGGGTATAATATAATTTGGTTATCATTTTGATATCCCCACTAGATGTCAAAATTTAGCATATTTAACTACATCAACAGAAATTCTATGTCCTGGACAAATCACAGTCATCCATCTGTGACTCAATAAAATAAGACCATAGATGCAGCATTGTGTTCAATTTTAATTTTTCTAATATGAAGGGAAAGATGAACAAGATAAGAACATTAAAAAGGAAAAAAGATAATTATGATGAGGAAGAGTCTGAAGGACTTGTTTGTTGAAAGGTATTAACATGACTGATTATGTGCCAAAAAGGAAAAGAAGAGGAGGAGACCAATAAATGATCTCTAGTAAATCCTCTAACAGCTGTCACAAGGTCATTCAGAGATTTGATGGAGAATTATGGAAATATGAATTTGAAGATTGGCTAATTAAAGATAAATAAGCTCGTAACAGAAAATGTCTTCCATTTGACCAACATGTCTCCTTATCCTTCCATACCCTAGCAACCACAATTCTTTCTCTGCTTTTCTGAGTTCAACTTATGAGGTGATACGTTAATTAGCTTAATTGTGTTACTCATTTCACAAAATACACATATAGCAAAATATCATATGGTATACCTTAAATATACACAACTATTATTTGTCTGGTATACCTCAATAAAGTTGGAAAAGATACAGATAGGATCAACAAGGTGTGTTTCTTATTCAAGACTCTATTAAAACTTACTATTGCTTTCCTCTATTTAGCATCAGTTACCTCTGACAACATATAATATTTCCAGAAAGAAGATAAAAGTAGTAAAGTAGTGATAAAAACATGAATTATAACAGCAACAATAATTATATAATATGATTTTTATACACAAAAAAATATACCAGATATACAAAGAATATTTACACCCTGATGTTTTTTTTTTTACTTTCACAATGGTCTATCTCAAGCATAGAAATGACATAAAAAGAGGAAGAATGATTCTGATATATGATGAGAGCAAAAATCCCCAACAATGAACAAACTACGGTAATTGTTTGGTGTTGAGTTTACAGGCAGTGATAGCTTTATTCTTGGGTTAAATGTGAGAACCTCAAATTCTCTACTTCTTATACTGTCTTCTCACTGTTGACTGTTATTCATTAAATTCAAACTAGTCATTTTCTAATGTTCTAAAGACATCAGTCATCTCTGATGGGACAATTTCCGCAAACTTCCTTGAGTATTTTCACCCAATTTCATCCAAGTACTGGCTATTCCTCCATACCAGCCATTTCTTTAGCCTCTTCCAAGACTGGATTGTTCCTTTCCTTTAATCAGTCTCAGAACTTAACATCTTCACTTCTTGTCAGTGCTTTGGGAGAAATTTGTTCAAATCTGCTTTACCCAAAATCTATGAGATGTGGTGTTGCCAACCTACATTCAAAATTGAATTAGCTTTGCTTTTTTTAAGTGAGATTATGGTAATAATGACTGGACTATTTACTCTACCATGAGAAAACTGCATAGGATATGTCATCTCCAAAACTCTAAGTACTACTACTAAACTGAGAATTACTCTTCTTTAAGGGGTCTCCCAGTGGTACAAGGGATTAAACACAGCACTATGAGTATCCACAGCTACTGCAGCATGAGTTTGATCCCCAGCCAGGGAGGTAACCCCATGGAGCAACAAACTTCCCCTGCCTTGCCCAACTGTTCCCCTCAGCAGGTACTTCACTCAATGTGCCTGTTTTGCTCCCCACTCTGTGTCTGGTGAATCCTCTCACCCCCTGCACTTCTGGCTATAACCCAGTTCTTATATGAACAAATAAATAAATAAATCTTTTTTTAAAAAATCACCTTTAAATACTGTATCCTCTTGCCACTGTCCAGACAAAAGCCTTTCATGAACTTCTGTTTCTGCAGAATGATATTCCAAATCCTGTCTGCCAACCCAGGTCCTCCATGATTTGATTCCAGACTTTTTTTGTTTAATCTTTCATCTGTAGCTTCCACATCTCCCAAACTGAACAAGTCTTATATTATTAGAACTTCCTCTGCACTTCTTTTTTCTTATGAGTTTCTAAAGTATGCAAATATTTCAAATACCATGGAGTCAGTCCTCTTCTAAGCAGCCTTACTTATTTCTTGATCCAACCATGATTTCTCTTTCTTTAGAGATACTACATTTGTATTAAAAGCAATTCACATAGCACATTACAGAGTTCTGATTTCTTTTGCACACTTTTTATCTATATGTTTAGTGTTTGTCCACTAGACTGTGTTTCCCTATAATCTCTAGAAGTCATGACATATATATTTTGCATAGGGTTAAATTTTAAATTTAGATTAAGTCAAACTTGCTTATTTTTTACTAAGGCAAATTATCATACACAAACAAGAAGCATATGTTCATATTATATTTATTTCTTTTTAAAAGTGGAGGAATAGTGGACTCAAGAATAATAGAAAAAAGAATGCCTGGCCTGAAAACCTACTTACCAAATAAGCCAATATGTAATTACTCTAGCTATACCATATTATCCAATTTATCTTCTGCCCCAAACTACTAAGATATAAGTATTAACCTCACAGAACTCATTTGTAAAATAAAGATAAGCAATTTGTCTATCATTACAGTGTATAATCGGGAAAGAACTAAATCAACTTCTGTTTGACTCAAAAGTCTCTACTCTTTCTCCTATGTCATGATGTCTCCTATAGGAATTAGGAATCCTAAACTCTGAGCCTCCTTTTGGTCTCCAACTGACTAGGTGACTTGAGTCAAGTCACTTCATATCTCCAAGACTGTTTCTTATGTCCAAAAATAAAAGACACTAGCCTATACCAATAGTTTTCTATTATTATTTTTTTGGACTACAACCCTCGGTAGTAAATAATACTCTAAAATACAATCCTATTATACCTATAATTGTATATTCTTATGTATTTATATATATACATTTTAATTAAAACATTTACTATGAAAATGCAAACTATTTCTATGCTATCTTTCTTCTATTTTATTTCACTTTTTAAAATATTTAGCTACAATTCACCAAATTGATTTCACAATCAAATAAGTACCCACCCAAGAGTACAATGCCTCTGAAATCCCTTTGTGCTATGCAGTCTAAAGCTCTGGCTCCCATCTGAGTGAGAGGAGCTGGGTGGAATCCAAGGCCTGGACTCAATCTGCCTCTACTTACCAATAGAAATACAGGTCAGCTAACTGACAGGGCCTTGGGCCATGAGCTTTTATGCAAGTTCAACCATTGACATATCCTGTGAACTAGGGCATACCTGCTGTATCAAAACCTTTATCTATAAATTGAGAAGAATGAAAGCCCTCATTGACCTCACAGAATTGCCACAGGGAAAACCCAGAATGTCTGCAAGTCCCTTTGTAAATGCTAAATGACCCCTTTGGAAGTGTCTTCTTTTTTTAATACAGAAAGAAGTGTTCTATAGTGATACCATCATGATAATGGTATAGAAAATATCCTGTCTAGAGCTCATCAATTTCTGACCTCTGGGTCTTTGACAAAATCTGGTAGATATTTTTGAAGTATAACAATCTCAAAAATATATGATTCCTTTATATAAATGGAGGTGAGGGGTGAGCTATGAGGGAAGGTGATTCCTATTTCAGAAACCATGCAGAGAATCTTATTTAAAAGTACACTGTTAAAACTATTACAAATTTTGAAGATCTTTCCAGCATTTCATACATATACACACAAACACACCCCCCCCCCCACAAACACACACATACCCCATAGACAGAAGACTAAGGTAAGTTAACTTCCCATGTTTACTTTCTTGGCAGTCATAAATAGAGCCCAGGCAATTTGACACCAGACTTGCGCTCTACACTCTAATAGCCACAACATATCACTCCTTCTGGCCTATTTGACCTAAAGAGAGTCAAAAACACAGTAATAGGAGGAATATTATTTTTTTTTCCTACAAATCATAGAAGGTTTCATGATGAAATTAATCCTCTTAGAGAGATGTAATGGATTTTAAAGATTCCAGTGAAAAACTAGCAACAACTTAGAGAAACAGGCACTCTAGTTCTCCACCCACTACCATATTCACATAACCAGAGCTAATACCCCTTCCCTCTTTCCCCCGCTTGCACACCTCAGGGAAACAGCTGACAGGAAGAATGAGTAGAAACAGTCATTGTGAGCAAGAGAAAAATCGCTGACATTTATAATGGGTGTAATATTTAGAAAAACTATTTCTTTTTCTGTCCAAGATTCAGTTAGCATGTGGCAGAGCTAGAAATTCTCAGGCGTTCACATACACTGTACTATTCTGATTTTTTGAAGTGAAAATAAAATAAACACCCTTTCCAACCCAAGTGTCAAGAAGGGGCAAGAGAGAAGTCTATAACAACTGAGAAAAGAGGGTCTTGATTCTCCTACCTGGGACCTGAAACAAGAGTGAGGCATTAGGTAAGGGAAGAGTGTGTCAGCTTGGAGGAGGAAGGTCTTTCCCCCACTATCCTTTCAAGTTTCTCATTGATGATCACCCTTAATACTTCCATATACAACTAGAAGTATCTTTACTAGAATTGAAAAAAGAAAAAGGAGTTGAATCTAACTCTTAAGACACAACTTTTTATTATGCATGGCACTAGTGGAATGCACAAATTCCTGGGTCCTCTGCAAAGTCAACTGCAAAAGGCCTGCAGAAAGGGAGGGATGAGGAAATGGAGCGATTGTTGCAATGCATCACAGGGACCCTTTTAGTCTGTCCAGGTTCTAACTGAAGGTCCAGATCTCAGTGAACCTACAGCACCAGTGAAAGCCACACTGAGGTATATGGATAGTCAGGAGTCCCCTTGCACATGTGCCCTGATCCAGTGGAGCCAAATGTGAACAACAAGCTGTGACTTATACCACACAGACTCCAAGCTCAAATCCCAGCAGGGCAAACAGCATCCAGTGTAAAACGAACATATACCCATAATTCTCTAAAGCCAGAAGATGCTTCTGCAAGGACCCAAGTCTTCTACTCTACCTCATGTTCATTTAAGTCATGTTCTTGGCCATATTCTTCCATACGCTTCACTGTGAGGGGTACATGGTACTGAGAGACAAAATATTTTTTAGTGACTGGCATTACCATGGGGTGGAATATTTAAATAATGGATATGGACCAAGAATTATACAGAATTGAACTAATACTATTTTTTGTTCCTATTAACCAGCAGTATGGCATCAGGATAGGACTTGAAACAAAGAAGGTAAATTTCTCTATATAGCAAAATTATTCAATGTATAAATTTGTGATCCTTGATATACTCAATGCCAAAATTTATGACTTTTTTCAAGAAGTTTAACATGTTTAAAGACCTCATTTACTCTCTGCTCCATATTTCCCCCATCCCTGGCCTAGAAAACAATATTGGAGTAGAATGAATATTTTCTCCATCTGTCTGATTGGACATTTTCTCTTTAAACGTTACAGTCTGCCCTAATTTGTCATGTTATCTCTGTTTTATTTTTCAAATGAAATTACTTTATAAATACTTCACAGGCTATTGTGAGAATAAAATTAGGTAGCAGATGTGAGAGTATTTTGAAAAGTTTAAAATGTTAAAGAAATGTAAAGTTATTTGATATGCTGTTACAATAATAGCAATTTAAATTGCTAATAAGCATTGTTGTCTCATTTTTGAGACCTATGAATGTGGTAGAAATAGCACTAGATAGAGTTAAGATTCTCATGTTCAAATTCCAACTCTGCCACCTCTAACTGGTTTTGTTACAGGGCAGGGAGAGGAGCACCCAGAAGCCCCAAGCCTGCCCTCTCTGAATGGGTTTTGCCATCCGCCCCATTAAGACAAACATACAAAACTTTTAATGGAAAGGAACTTTAATATAACTAGGGTACAATAAAGAAAGAACAAAGAATATAGTTACTAAGTTAAGCAT
>JAGFMF010011796.1:22444-52148 GCA_019455555.1 Galemys pyrenaicus | reverse complement strand
GTCCAAGACCAAAAAGCAAGCACAGTTTCTTTACATGTCCCTCTGCTCCACGTGCCCCATCCAGGTCTCCTTGCTGTTCTCCATCTTCCTTTCTTCTCTTCTCTCTTCTCTGCAGAAATCTACTTATCCTCAGCTCCACCCACTTAGGGTGGAACCAGGATTTTGGGAACTTCCCCTTTTCCTGGGACCACCCTGTTACAGTTTGACCTCAGGCAAGACCCTCTTCCTGCTCCAGACCTTGATGTTCTCATTAGTAAAGTTGGGGGAGGGGGGAGCATTGGAGGATTTGTAAGGTCCTTTTGAGCTCTAAATAACATTTCTTGTTGATGCTTCTTCCAACACATTTTTATAATTATTTAAGGAAGAAAAAAAGGCTAACTAGATGTAGGGAAATCCTTTGTAAAGGCTGCTTTTAAGTAATGACAAAATAATCTTGATTTAACTTCATTCCAGCTACTTTGAATCTATTTGCAGTCCTACAATTGGTCTCTTCAGGGGCCTGCCTCATCTGCAGTAGTGATGCACCCTGACCCCACTTCCTCTGGGAAGCCTTCCCAAATCTCTCTAATCTTAATTTAGAAATTCTTCCTCAATGCCCCAATAGTTCTTTGTACCACTTTAACCACCAGCATCACCATTGCCATTTGAATAGTACAATATTACTTGGAGCCCACCCATCTGTACTAGGCAATATGTTATGGAAGCTGAAGCAATGTCTAAAGCTCACAAGAACTCTGCATGGAAGGTTTAACTGTCTGATGTCAGATACTGAAAACCTTACTGCCAGAGAGGCTAAATATGTTGCTCAAACTCAGACAACTGAGAAAGAGGTAAAACTAGGTACCTAATTGCAGTCTTTGTTTCTCACTGAGTTTAAGTGTCTCTTGACCTCTACTATTCAAGACATCTTTGTATTTTTTTTTTCCTTCCACATTGTCAGTAACTCAGTGACTGAGAACATTTGTTCTTTTTAAGTGTTCCTAACACCTGTAACAGAAAATACTCAACACACATTTGTTGATTGACTAATCGATACCAGACACATGACCATTTTCTCTGAATATTGATATAATACACAGAATTATTGTTCCTTATAATAAAGTGCCATTTTTTAAAAGATTTATTTATTTATACATATAAGAGCTGGGGTACAGGTCAAAGTCCAGGGCGGTGAGAGGATTCACCAGAGACAGAGTGGGGAGCAGAACAGGCAGACTGACTGAAACACATTGCTGAGAGGAGCAACAGGTGATGCAAGAGAGGTCTGCCACACCATGGGGGTTCCCTCCCTAGCGGGCAGCAGGGATTAAACTAGTGCTGCAGTGGCTGCAGTTTGCTTTGCTTAACCCACTGCACCACCAGGGAGGCCCCAATAAAGTGCTATTTTATAGTGGCATTTTAACTCAAATTCTTAGACTCATAAGTTAGGTGAGATAGGATTTTTTTTAAGATTTATTTATTTATGCATACAAGAGCTGGGGCACAGGTCAGAGGCACAGGAGGTAAGAGGATTCACCAGAAACAGAGTAGGGAGCAGAACAGGCAGATTGACTGAAATACACTGCTGAGGGGAGCAGCAGGTGGAGCAAGAAAGGTCTGCCGCACTATGTGGGTCCCCTCCGTGGCCAGGGATGCACTTACACTGCTGTGCGGTGGATACTTCACAGTGCAGTGCTTAACCTGCTGCTCCACCAAGAAGGCCCAAGAAAAGATGGAATTTCTTGAAGTGTGCAAATATTCTAAAAGCATTCTCAAATGTTTCAAAATTAATCTTAAAGTCACAAAATTACCATAAACTCACTTATCTCAAGGAAATGGGCAATTATAACCAAAAGTAAACAAAAAACTCAAGGAGACCAAAAGGTCAAAGATAAACCAAAGGGACCGTGGAGGGGAGGGGAAGGAGGAGAGGACAAAGACGGGGATGAGGGCAGAAAGAGCACAAGGGACGGAAGTGATGGTGCAGGGGTGAAAAGGTGGTGGGAACTCCCTGGGGACTACAAATGATATCAAATATAATTTAATTAATTAATTAATTTAAAAATAAATAAATAAACTTGCTTATAAAGCAATTTCTTTACTAATTCAAATAATTGTAAGTCTCACCATATTACATGTTGAAAAAAATTAACTGTAATACAAGGAATTAATTTATATATACATCACAGGTCTCATAGTCTCCATTATAGATTGCTGTCTCAAACTGATTATATTTTTCCATATGTCTCTGGACATTTCCATTCAATCAATATTCACCTTAATTCCCTAACACATAAATGAAGAATATGATTTATATTATTTGTCTATTTAGAAGACCTAAGAAAAATTGCATGGTCTATGTCAATACAGACCTTCTTTCTCAGTTGTACCCTACATGTAAACCTGAGTATTTACTAAATGCATACTGTGTACTCAGCATAACTAAATCTTACAGCAAATAAATAAACCACATGGACCTTGCTCCTGAAACTAGAGACAAGTAATACAGGGGAAAATAATTAGAGAACAATGAAAGCAGAATATAATCAAGTACTAACTTGTTCAGGACAGATAAATATGTTGTAGCACTTCAAAAGAAGAAATTATATTGTCACTATTGGAACTTGTGAACCTATAGGAAAGAGATGAGGTAATTCTTAAATTATTTCCATGTGAAGGAGTCTCTGATAGTACATTATTTTGTATCCATGGTTATAGCATGTGTTGTTATTATGTTGTTTTTTGTTTGTTACATAGATTTCGCTTTCTCTTTATATCTCCAAAACCAAGGTATTTCTAAGACTTAGCCTTCTGAAATTCATTTATTTTTATACTCCTCTCTTGCTTAGGGAAATAGTCTAATCACAGTCCTTGGATTTTTTGCCAGATTAATGACCACACATTGTCAATCTAAGCTGTTTCTCAAGCTTTTAGTCATATTTTCCCAAATGTCCTTTGGAAGTTTTCATCCACACTTCCAAGATTTATTTCTAAATTAATAATATAAAATTCAGTCTTAACATCTTACCCTTTACAAAAGTTCCCCATTCCTCACCTTCATGTTTCTACTGTAAAGGACCAAGTATTTGAGGGCACCCAAAAGAACAAACAGCACACACAGGGATGCAACAATCAAATAGAGCTTTAATTATGCCAGCATGCTGGGGCCGACCGTTCAACCTAGACACACAGGTCTGGCTGAGGCGATAGACCCCGAGAGTAAGAAGGGGTGAGCTTTTATAGCCAACTTCCCACCTTTACATAGGTTGCAGCGAATTAGCTGAGGGGTTGAAAAGCCCACACAACAAGCACAGCCAATAGTTTGAAAGAGAAACATATTTCAAAAGTTTAAATTTGTACCGGAGATCTATTTTGGTGGGGTGGGCTTCTGCCCCATACCCAGGTGCACATCCTAAGATAACAACCTCTAAGATAACACTCTAGGCTAACATTCTAAGCTAACATTCCAAGCTATGGGACCAGCTGGCCTACTAGATAAGGAAGTAGGCTTGTGGCTCCAGCATGTCTCTGACTCTAACACTACCAGTCAGGTAATCTGAGGTATTGTTTGCAAACAAGGGGTGGAGGAGGTTCCAGGAGAGGGGCTGTGAGGCCAGAGAGCCCCACAAAAGTCCCAAAAGGCCAAAAGGCCACAAATCAGAATCAAAGGGTATAGCGTAGCTGAGGACAGTGCCCAATACAGGTCACTGTCTATGGGTTCTCACCTGTGTGCACAATTGCAAGAGACTACAGGACAAAAACCATGGGGTTTATTTACAAACAGAGGGAAACAGAAACACTTATGTATCCACAAGAGGCTGGTTGCTTCATCCAGGCAGCATCAGCGTTGGTCACTGGTCACTGGTCACCAGGAGTGCTGGGCAACACTGGCTAGTATATCAATGACCACTACTTGCCTGCAGAGGCAGTGTCAGGGATACCCAGTGTTACAGCTCTTGTGAGTTGCTGATTTATACCAACAACAAACAGCTCTTTGAGACACCAGGCCCAGGGCCTTTAGTGCTCCTTCCAGTCAGTGTCAGAGACAGGAGCAAGATTCAGTCTCTACAGAGTCCTTCAGCCTCTCGCCCTTCCTCAGAGGGTGGCAACTGAGGCTTTCCTCCTTTCTTTGGAGGCTGAAATCATCTTCTCCTCTGCAGGGCTCTCCTCTTCCTCTGCAGGGGTTTTCCTCGAGGCTGCACCTTCTCTGTGCTCTTCTCTGTCTGCTCCTCCCATGTACAATGATCCCACTGATCAGTACTCCAGGCTCACTCCAACCCTGGCTTATATTCACTTTCAGGATACCACTCCCCACAATCTGATTGGTCCATTTTTCAATCCTGCACCCGATTGGTCTGTTCCATAATTCAGGAAGTGCAATTTACACAAAAGTGTTCTGCCACCATTGACTTGTAGTAAGAGGCAGAGTCCTGGCAACAAAGCACCAATCAACACACAGCTCACACCCGATTGATCAATTCCATGATCCAGGCAATACATTGCTACATAAAAGGTTTCTGAGGAGCAATTGCCACAACTAACTTGCAGTGGAGCAGCACACATATCTACTCCTTCCTGCTGTAGCCTGGTAACAGTTTTAGTACCATTTATAACCCTTTATCCATATTTCTTATTGTAGTTCATCTCAGTGCTATTGCTTTGGTATAGTCCTTACCTATAAATTTACATTTTATCTAGTCTCCCTACTTTCTCCAGACTTTCTGTTCCACTTTTGTGTTCCCCTAACCTGCCACATTTCCCTGGTAACTCATCACCTGACATCACAGGGGATGGCAGAGATCTAGAAAAGAAAGAACATGTCTTGACCTTGAAATCAGGTAGAACTATGTTTAAATCTCAGTCCAACATCATTATATTTCTTTTAAAATTTTATGATCCTTGTTCCCAACTCTAAATTAGAAGTATACTATTGTGGAAGAAAGTCAGCAAAGTTTCAGCACAAAGGAAAAATAAAATGATTTGTAGAGACTAGATTCAGTATATCAAAGATATTTTGTGAAAATCCCCTGCAGAATGCACCTTGATTTTCTACTTTCTGCACCACCACAGCCCCGAGCAGGCTCCTGTACCCTCTGCCTGGGCTGCCCCCACTGAGAGGAGCCCATTAAGATCAGCACACATGTTCAAAACAGAGGCATTTCTTTATGATGTATTTCAGGTCTTAAGTGTTTTCCTTCCTCGTGCATGGACTGTGTCTGCCGCACAGATAACAATCCTCTTAGTTCCAGAATGTATATTCTTTCCTGCCAGGATATTAAAAAATTAATATATGCCTTTGAAATTAATGCTTTTGTTAATTTAGCTTGCTTGACTTGTGTGACTTTTTTCTACTGAGAGTAGCCACCTAACACTATGTTATGTCAACTGGATCCTGCAGGATTGATTGCCACTCTCAAATTTAGCTGAGGAAAATTGAGTTGTTCTTTTTTAGTGTGTACACTACCTAGAAATAATGTATCTCAAAAAAGTTTAAGGATTTAAATGAGATAATGTACAAAATTCCAGCATAAAATATGAGCTTAGTAATTCAAAACTCTTTATTATTATTATATTATTATAATCATCATTTGTTATTGTAAGATAGAGTAGGATACTTCATGAGAGATCTTTAATTTATATTTGGTGGATTACTTCAATATTTATAAACCAAGTATTATCTCCCTTCATATTTCTGTTTATACTATTTAACTTATATTAAATCTCTTTCCCTCACACTTCTTCCCATAAGATAAATGCTATTTATATTGCAAGATACTTTTCTTGTTGCTGATGTCCTCAATGAATTTCCATGCCCACTCTGGTACAAAGTGAGCATTATTACCAAATTACTGGACCATCTTGCATTTCTTTTCTATATAGCCTTTGAATTTTATCACATTCATTTTTAAACTCATACTAAATGAATGTCATTATCTTGGCTTGCTGGTTAGACTATAAAGTCCATGGTAGTAGAGGAATACCATTTGTACCCATAACCTCATATGTGCACTGCTCAGAGTGGGTACTTGACAAATATGTGTTGAATTGATAAATAAATGAAGAACTACATTAATAAAACAGAGAAGCAGGAGTTGGCACAAAAATTAATGAAAAAGTCATATTTTGGTGAGAGCTGAATGCTAAGAAAGGCAGTGTCATGATTAAAGTGGAAAGAAGGGAAGTTGAAATATCAGTGCTGCCTACAATGTATTATGGCTGAGAAATTGAGAGACAGAGAGATTAACCAGGTATCTTTGTTAAGAATTAGAAGGAGGGAAATCAGTCTAAGATAATAGAAACATGAGAAAATTCAGTATGTTTTAAAGAAAGAAAAATAAGACAAGGTGAATGAATAAATACATCTTGAAGTATAAACAAAAAATAAGAGTGTAGAATGTTTTAAGATTGGAGAAAGCTGATTCTGAAAGAAATGTCTGTACTCTAAAGACAATCTGTGAAGACTAAGCATTCATTTTTTGACATGCTCATGGTATAGTTGAACATGCAAATATGGGCATGTGATGAACAAAATTTACAGTCAAAATAATAAATCTCTTTTAAGACTGTCAATGAAGACTGAGAAAGCACCCAAAAGAATATTGGCTGTCTTACTTGCATTGCTTCAGAGAGTTACATAATCTTTAAACTTGTTCAACTATGAGATAAGAAAGAGCCTCATAATCTTGATTATTTGATGACCCAGTTCAAACTTTCTTCTATCTAGCCTAGAAAACTCCAGAGAACAGTGTGAATAAGATAGTATCATTGTTAAAATCAGTTCTGTCATTTTCAGACTTTCCTCCAGCCTATTCTACCAAAGTTACAAATTACTGAGGAGAGTAGGGGTTAGGGAAAGAAAGTTCCCTGGACTTTTCTTCTGACAAAAATGAAATAATAAGATTGCATCTACTCTCCTGCCCAAAACAAGCAAAAATGAATAAAATATATAAAACAATTATTTTCAAGCACCAGACATCAATCAATAATGATAATGACCTCTAAGAGAAAGGATAATAATGAGGTACACCTTACAATTGCTCGTGCTTATTTCCTTAAAAAAAGTTTCCAGGTTAAAACAGAGGGAAGGAAAACCCAGGCAAAACTTGGCATAGCTGCTGAGTTGAGGAGCCAGAATTCATTATCTTTGAATATCAAAGCCACTAAGAGGGGAGAAAGCTACACAGAATAAAAAATATCAGAGAGCCTCCCTGGTGGTGCAGGGGGTTGAGCCCAGCACAACAGGTCCCAGCCAGGGAGGGGACCCACATGGTGCAGCAGAACTCTCCTTCCTCACCCACTGCTCCCCTCAGCAGTGTATATTTCACTTGATATGTCCATTCTGCTCCCCACTCTGTCTCTGGTGAATCCTGCATCTCTGGCCTGTACCCCAGCTCATGTATACATAAATAAATAAAACTTTAAAAACTAAACAAACAAGTATCAGAGGCTGCAGAGGATTACCCTAGCCATGTATATGAGGAAACAACCCAAGTAGTGAAAAGAAAGTATTTGAAGAAGCAATGTTTGGCTCAGACAGGTCCAGGAATAGTGTCTGCTCCCACCATCCGGAGTGAGAAATATTAGGATTCATAAGACATTGGGTGGAGTGCCCAGAGAGTGAGGAACAATTATCTCTAGGCCAACCACTGCTCAGATCGCACTTAAAAAGTCTTAAGGTCAGAACTAAAAGGATGAAACTCTTTCCAAGTAATTTACCTGTATCACAGAACAAACCTCAAAACTACATGTAAAAAGATCCAGCATCCCAGAAAGTGAAATTCATAATATTGGGCATGCATAAAAATATGGCCTAGAAGTAAAAACAAAATCAATAAATCAAAACCAATCCAGAATGGGCATAGTTATTAGAATTAGTAAGCAAAGACAGTAAGAGAGCTAGCTAGCCATGTGTTTAAAGGTAGTAAAGACACGGAGACATAAAAACTATCCCAATAGAATGGTCAAGGTGAAACTACAATGTGTAAGATGAAAAACACACTGGGTGGAGTTAACAGTAGACTACATATCACAACAGAAAAGAAGAGCAGACTTAAAGACACTGTAATAGAAATTTACCAAAATGAGACATAGAGAAAAAATAGTCTATTATTTCAATGAGAAAAGCATCACTGAGCTCTTCAAATCCCTTACTGTAATTAGAAAACTTGACATGAAAAACAGAAAGTATTTGGAGAAATAATGATTAAAAGTTTTTCAAATCTGATGAAAATTGTAAACACACAGCTCCAAAAAGTTAGATGAAACCTAAGAACAAGAAACATGAAAAAATTATGCAAAAGTACAGTGTAACAAGAATTGCTTAAAACCACTAAATAAAGAAAATCTTATCAAAAATTCAGCAAAATTTGAATGGATAGAGAAAAGATGTTCTAAAGTTTACACAAAACAACAAAGGAACAGCTAAAATAATTTTGTAAAAGAACATAGATGGAGGAATTGTCCCACCCATGATTATATTCTTAATATTAAAGTTGCAGTAACTTCAATAAGTTAAGGTAAGTGCAAAGATAACTGCCAGATTTTCAATAGAGGAAGAACAGTTTTCAGCAAATGGTGGTGGAACAATTACTATTAATTGCCAAAATGATGAGTCACAATTTACAACATATTAAAATAAATCATGGAATTAAATGTAAAACTATGAAATTTAGGGGGGGGAGAGTAGGAAAGTCTTTGAGTCCTAGAACTTAGCACAGATTTTTCAGACAAGATACCAAAAGCATGTTGTAAAATTAAAAAATGATAAATTCAACTTTATCAAAATTAAAATACTTTATTATCATAAAAGATCCTATTAAGAGGGTGTAAAAGCAGCTACAGATTTGGAGAAAATATTTCAAAGCAATGTCTGACAAAGGTAAAATATATAATAAAGAAAATAGCAAATTGGCAAAAGACCTGTATATAAATCTTCACAGCAAGTTTATTTTTAAGAATCCAAAAGCTGTTAATAAAAGCAATGTTAACAAATCTCAATGTAATGTCTCTGTTACTGTCTCACAAAATTCTTACTCTGATTCACGTCTATTGTTTGAACTATGCAGACTTACATCTCCTAAGTCAATAGCTGCATATGGATATCAAATTAATGCTGTTCAAATTGATCTAATAATACTCTTTGCCCACAAATCTATTCCACTCATAATTATCCCATTTTAGTGACTGGCAACTCTACACTTTTGATTGTTGACCAAATCATCATTTTTCTCTTGTCTCTTCCTTACAGAAAATACATATCAAATCCATCAACAATAATTTTATGCCACCTTCAAAAGCTACTCCTTACCTGCCCACTGATTAGCACATTTATTATCACTGTCATCAAAGTCACCATAAATATTTTCTTGTCTCTGTCCTTGTCCTCTGCATTTTGTTCTCATCACAGAAGTGAACTTCAGAAGCTATCAAAAGTTTTCAGTGAATTTCTGTGTTACCAAGACTGGATAAATCCCTTATCATTGTCTACAAAGTCCTATATGATCTGCCCAGTCCCCATTCCTCTCTGGACTCTCACCTTTTAACTTTTCCCCAACTCTGAAACCACTGTGTGGTTCTCTGAATCCACTGTGTGGTTCACACAAGGTCATTCTTCCCCGGGTGGTTCTCACCAACCACAGAGTCATAATGGTAGACTCGAAACAGACAATTCCCACTCAATGTGGATTCTTCTGGTGGAAAAATTTGTCAGAGGGTTTTCCACACCGTTTGGACAGGACTTTCACAGAACTACACTGCAGTGTGAATATTCTGACCTTTCCTGACTTCCCACCCTGTCCCCATAGTTGCCCCACCTATCTATATTGTGGTTTGAGGACTCTCTTTGACTCCATTCATTCCCTTACACTTTGTGCTTTACAGACACTTCCTACAAGAGATCCTTTGCAACTCTAACCCTATTTTCATACCTGCTATTTGGAAGACTTGAATGAAATCACAAAATATAGTAAGCCAGTTTGTACATCCATTTCTCCACATTATTGATTATCCTAAACAGCAGGTATATCATGTGATCACAGAAGTCAAGATTGCAAAAGTCAAAGATGGAGTTTTTTTCATTAAAGAGTTAGCAATTAACAAAAGCTCAGCACTTCATTTGTTTGAGTGACTAGCTCCAGAAAAGTTCTTACTTTCTAAGTTTATCTTGGGATGTAAAATGGTTTTCTTCCCATTAATGGTATGTGATATGAGTATTCTTAATTCAATAGGACAAGGCATCGGATGTGCTTTCTCTGAAGGATCGATTTTTAAAAAATTTTAACATCATTCATTGCCCTGAGAATTAACACATAAGTCCCAACTTGCTGTTTACTTGATAATATAGCCTCAGTCAAGTCCACTGGATATATGTGCACTGCAAATATCATTTGATCAAAATCTTTACTGTTAAAAATAGAATATCAAAGGGACCTTCCAGTTCTTTGATTCAGCAACCTATTAGGCAATAGTAAATTAATCAATTTATACAAAAAAGTATCTAATTACTACAATTTTATACAACATTCCAAAAGAGAAAAATACAAAAGTGTCTTAAAGCAAATTGCTACAGTGGTAATTTCTATATTGTATTGAAACAGGGGTGGAGAGGGCTCTGAGACCAAGAGCCACCAAAAGTCCCCAAAAGGCCAAAAGGCCACAAACCAGAACCAACAGGCTATAGCCTAACAGAGGACAGTGCCCAATACAGGTCACTGTCTGTAGTTCTCACCTGCATGCACAATTGCAAGAGACCTCTTGCTACAGGAACAACAACCATGAGGTTTGTCTTACAAACAGGGGAAACAAAAAGCTTACTGTAACCACAGTGGCTGGCTGCTTCATCCAGATAGTGTCAGTGATGGTTGTCACTGGTCACCAGAGTGCTGGACAGCATTTACCAGTAATGGTGGCCACTACTGGTCCTTCAGAGGCAGTGTCAGAGACACCCAGTGTTAAGAGTTCTCTGTGAGTTCTTGGGTTATACCAACAAGAAACAACTCTTTGAGACACCAGGCCCAGGGCCTTTGGTGCTCCTTTCAGTCACTGAGAGGCCCAGTTTCTGACAGAGTCCTTCAGCTTCTCTTCCCTCCTCAGAGGGCAGCTTCTTGATGCTTATTTACTTCTTTCTTCAGAAGCTATAACTATCTTGACTTCTTCAGGGGCTAGTGTCATCTCCTTCTCTCCTGGGCTCTCCTCTTCCTCTTCTGAGGCTCTCCTCCTCAGGGGCTCTTCCTCTGCAGGGGCTCTTCCTTGAGGCTGCTGCTTCTCTGGGGGCCCTCTGGATCCTTCCAACCCTGGTTTATATCCACTTTCATGGTCCCCCACCCACCAGTCTGATTGGACCATTTTTCAATCCTGTGGCTAATTGCTCTATTCCACAATCCACGAAGTGCACTTTATATAAAAGGGCTCTGGGAACGACTGCTACAACTAAGCAGTGTTGGAGCAGCAGGGTAAGAGAACACCACTGCTCCTGCTGGCTCCTACCACTGAGGCGGCTGGATTCCAGTAACAGTATGACCCTGAAAGGTGTTTGTGTGTGTAGAAGAGTAGGAGCAGATAAATATTATTCAATGCAGGTGCCCCCTCTCATTCCAAGTGATGGCAATGTGTACAGACAACTAGGCAAGAAACCCAGAATCAGCACTCATGTGTTCTGACCCCACACCAGCTGTCATTGTATTAGGCCAGATGAGCACGCAAACTGCATTTTCACTTGAACACCCAGGCAGAACTCAGTATGAGGCCTTCAGAATCATTGTATTCAAGTCTGTTTGAATGGGATTGTCTTTTTCTCTCATTCAGTCTGCAGTACACTGTCGGAGCAAATCCTGCTGTTAGCTAGACAGGGGCCCCGAGAGAGGACATGTTGGGTTCTGTATGTTTAACTTTTTATCCTTTGTGTCAACCAGTTATGTTTCTAAAACATTTCCAATCCCCTAGATTCCCAGAAAACAAATAACTCTGTGCAACCCCCATCTTACTTTAGCCCTCATAAATAATCCCCAAGAAGGAGGATGGCCACAAAGACAGAGCTTGAATGCTGAAGAGAGTGATGCATCCAACCTCAGTTCCACCTCAGAGAATCACCTTGCAGCAGCACCATGAAACATGGGAATGAATTTCAAACTTTTCCATGTAATAGGAACAGAGGACTTCCTGCCAGTCATGACAGCAAGTCAAAATCACGACTATATTAAGGGAAGAGTTCAGGGTTTAAAACCCTAGTCCAAATTCAGTAAAGTATTATATTACATGTGTGATTTAAAAAGATGCTTTCTCTCTCGGTCTTAGTATTTTTATTTGTTATGAAGTATGATTATGTGGTGTTCAATAGTTACTTTGTAAAACAGCTTAATTTTTAATATGAACTCTGCCACTGAGAGACCATGTAACCTTGGGCAAGTTACTTAAAACTTCTGTATAATGAGGGCCTCCCTGGTGGCGCAGTGGGTTAAGCAATGCACTATGAAGCAGACCGCAGCCACTGTAGCACAAGTTCGATCCCTGCTGCCGGCCAAGGAGGAGACCCACATGGCACAGCAGACCTCTCCTGCCTCACCCGCTGCTCCCCTCAGCAGTCTGTTTCAGTAGGTCCACCTGTTCTGTCCCCCACTCTGTCTCTGGTGAAGCCTCTCACCTCCCTGGACTCTGGCCTGTACCCCAGCTCTTGTCATAAATAAATAAATCTTTAAAAAAAAAAAATTCTATATAATGCATCTTATATTTGCTTATGCTATTAAGAAGCAACTCACCCTCTTCTCTGCCCAAAATGCAATGGTTTTACCACAATAAAGATTTATTCCTTACTATTGCATTATTACTGTGGATCAACTCTAGTCCCAAAGTTCTGTGATTCAGCCTTACATATCTACTTCCTCAAGGCATATAGAAATAGAACCATAGCTTGGCCTCACAGCAGGTTATAAGAAACATTGGCAAGCCATGTGACTCTTAAAATAAAGGATTTAAGCAGGCCTACTATTAATATATCTGCCACCCACATTTCATTGACCTAAATTATGATATAACATATTCCTAATACAGGAAGGACAAGCAAGTCAAACAACAGAGAACAAAGATCCATGGCCTTCTTACATGAAAGGCAGTAAATAATTGTGTACAAAATATAATCTACTTTCTATATCTTGCTTTCTTCATCTGTAAAATAAAACTGATAACAATAGTGCTCACTTCATAAGGTTGTTAAAAAGATTAAATGAGATTTCATATGAAAAACATTTAAGATGGTGCCTGGAGTATAGTAAACTTTCATTAAATGTTATGATTATCTGTTCAATAAGAGTAATAAAACTTTTTCTACCTCAGAAAATTTTGAGGGCCCAATTATTAATGTTTTTGTTATAGATACTATGTGAGATGAGATAAATCCTATTAAATACCATAAGAAAGTCAGACATTTTATTACAAGAATTGCAAGCAATAATGTAGGCGTGTGCTCTGCACTCATCTCCATGGAGATATTCATTAAGAAAGTTTCAAAGGGAATTATTATCAGTACAATATCTCTTAGAGATATCATCATCAATAGCAAAATATATCATTTATGGAGTCAGTATTATACCTGAGAGATTTTATTCATTATAAGAGAAGCAAAGATGAATAGGGACTAGTCCTCTATATGTTGACAGCCCAGCTGGAGAGGCCTTCTTTATTTGTCTTACTCACACCAGATATGGGTGCCATGGATGGTGATGCTGTTCAGAGGGGAAGGGACCTAAGGGCTCTTGGTTGATACAGACTTTTCAAAGAATAGGATAGTTGAATCACACCTTAATAAAAGCAAGACTCAGGTAACCAGACTAGAAAAGGAAAGGAAAGGAGAAAAGGAAAACAGAAGGTAGAAACAGCTTTCCCATCTTGGGGAAATTTGAAACTCCGAGTATGTGCAAAAGATTTTGCCAATTAAAATTGTGAAAAAGAGAGGAAAATCAGAATAAAATCAGATTCCCTGATTCCCAGTACTGGATAGAAGTCTCCCTTAAACTTATTTTTTTAGGGTTATTTTATCTACTGCTATGCTTATTGAATCTCTTCCTCTCAAATTCCTTTTTTCTCCCTATATATGACTTTTCAAAGAGTAGGCAGCATACAAAATGAAGTTTAATTAAGTTGTTTTAATAATACTTATCACTTATGAATATATATATACTACTTGTCTTTTATAAACACACAATCATCCTCATTACACCCAGTGAGTTGTTTAATATGATCCCCTGAGTTAAGTACTAAAGGGACAAGCCAGAATTTAGGCCCAGTATTCAGTCCCAGAGTTGTGTGCTTTCTGATAACATTCTACTCTCTCTCATTAAAATAGAAGGCAATGTGTAGGTGTGTGCAGCTATGTGTATGCATTTACTGCACATGTGTATGCAGAACTTCCTATTCCCCTCTTTGGCATGGGCAGAATGCCACAGCGAAATGCTTTCAGTTGATCACATGATTCTTCCCACTTGGTAAATGTCAGTGGTGCTGACCCTAGTACTAAATGTTGTTGATTGATTGCAAGTCAGTTGCTGACTCTAAAGAATACATGGAACAGTAAGAGTAATTTCCTTGTTAGCTTATTTCCAAGCAATGATGATTGTGCATCATAGTCATATTGGGAAGGATAATGAGCCTAAGCGATCTAGGCAAGGGCAGTGGATTTCAGGGAGTTTTGGTTGGAAGGCAGAGAAAATTGTTAGGCCTCAGGTGTCTCATCAAATATAACAGTGAATACCCCAATCATACGTGTGTCACTGGTTCAATCTCTCCAGTGAGAGCAATTTAGTAACAGTCAAGTAATTCTTGCTGTCACACAGCTGCCCTGTGCTTATACTTGGCCCTTTAATATGAACCCAGGATCATATGGGAGAAGACCTGAAAGTGCTTTTTAATATTCCTTTATTCCCCAACTCTTGCACCAAGTTCTCAACCCACATAGCTGTGCGCGCGCACACACACACACACACATTCACAAACACAGTATTCTATAGATTTCTTCACTCTACCAGGACATAATGAATCATTAAGATCATGACTCTGTATTTCCCAGATTTTTTCATACAGTGCCTTACACTTAAGTGGTACTTTATGTAAATTTGTTGAGGAGAAAAAGCAAAAGGGGAAAAAATTAACCAGGCAATAAAATTTGAGAAAAAATTTGAAACCCAATGCCTGAGCTCCAGTGAGATCAGTCACACAATTTTTAATTCTTCTACTCATGCAATTTTCTCACCTTCTCTCTTGAACTACTGAAAACCTTCCATCTGTTTGAATTTGGATTACCACAGAAGCAGAACCTGATGCAAGGATATTTGAATAAATAATTTATCAACTAGGTAAACCAAGAGATATGAAGTGAGAATCTAGAGAGAATGAAACAGAGAAGGAGGTAAAGCAAATATTCAATATAAGAATAATATATCGAGGCTACTTAGTGGTGCAAGGATTGACTGCCACAGTGTTGAGCTTCCACAGCCACTGCAGTGTGAGTTCTATCCCCAGCTGGGGAGGAGACCCACACGTCAGGGTAGACTTCTCCTGCATCACCTGCTGCTCCCCTCAGCAGTGCACTTTAGCCAATCTGCCTATTCTCTTCCCCAAACTGTCTCTGATGAATCCTCTCACTCCCACACTTCTCTCCTCCAGTTCTTGTAGGCATAAATAAATAAAATCTTTTTTAAAGAAGAATAACATATCAAGATCACTCCTGTGGGCAACTGGAGACCTGATTTTGGGGGACTCTTTGGAGAAACATACAACTGTCAGAACTGTAAACTAGAAACAAAAATGGATTTCTGCTGCCCCATTATTAAATGATTGTCTGAAAAGATGTTAATTCAGAGCGCAAGGTTTTCATGTACACCAGAAACGTTGATTAGGTTCCTTTAAGAAGCCCACGTGACAGTAGCAGAAAAGTCCCAGGGCAGACAGCAAGAAATACACAGTGTAGCTGAAGCTCAGTGAGGCAGAAATCTATATGAGATAGAAGTCTAACAAAGAACTCTATCAAAAAGTGTGACACAGTCCATCCCTTGAGCTACTCGGCACCACTCATCCTCTACATAAATTCATCTACATAAATTCATAGAGTCTTCAGGATGATATTAAGGTCAGTCTTCATAAAAGACTCAGTGGGAAATGGTGGAACAAGCTATATGGTCTTTGATGCTGAATTTGGTCCCAAATTTATAATTGATATTTAATTATATGCTATGTCCACCACCGATTCCAAAACTGTAGCCACTACCAGATCCATAGATAGTGACAACTCATATACACATCTAGGAGGATCTAGATCAAGTAAAATTAGAAATTAACGTAGCAGCTGACATTTTCCTTTCATTGGTCTCCTTCACCAGTCTGTTTTAAAATTTACTCTGTCTTTGAAGTTTGGCTTCTCCATCTTTGGATCCAAATTTCCATCTGGAGTGAGTCTCGCTATTGTCTATATGGCTTTATTGTTGGACAATTCTTGTCCTGCTGCTGTCTTCCTCAGATGAACATTTTCTAATTACCAGAGGAAAATTCCTCCCCTCATTGTTTCAAAGAAACCCATCTTTTTTTGCCTGTCCAATTAGTTCCTATTCCCTGTGTGGATGACCTTTGTGGAATACAGACAAATGATAATTAGTGATTCCAATGAAAAATAAAAGTTTTCATCCATTCTGCTTCTACCCACTCCCAGGGCTCTTTGAGAGAACTCACTTCTGCAAGTATGTATCTCCTTCCTGCTGACCATCATTTCATTTCAGCATCATGCTACTTCACTTTTAGAATTACATATACAAAATAACAGCCATTCACAATAAACACAGTAAACTATTCTCTTCCAGACTCAAGAGAGGGGTTTGTGAGTGGGGGCACCAAAGTATGTTGCTTTGGATTGGTTTTTCAAGAATCCTTTAGGTTTTCCTTTCCCACAATTAATTAGCTCTTCAAAATAAAAGTTCAATCAAGGAATCAAATATAATAGATTTATTACCCAATTAGGCTTCCCAGTTCTTGAGAATGTCCCTGTTCACTTAAAGCACGGACATTCAGCTTTACCTAGCAGATCATGTGACCACTTCCAGTGTGCAACCCTCACCATTGAAGTAACTGCCTTTTAATATATTGCAGCAAGGATCACTCTCGGAGACTCTCTCAAGCTTAACTTTGAAAGTTCACTTTTCTTGTAGTTTTTATAATCATTATACCAGAAAGACAAGTTGCTCTTTAGATTTCAGTCACCACACTGTGAAAGCCAAAGACTTCCCAAGTTTAAGGTATGTCAGTCAAGGGTCACTTAGAAACCCAACTTAACAAGATTGCTTCCCTCACTGTGTGAGCTATTTAATTCTTTGGCTCTGGTCGGCTACGGCCTGATTGGCAGACAGAATTGTTTCAAGGTTACTTCTAAGGGATGGTATATGCCCACATGAAGAGTGCTTGCTGGAAATCATATGTGGCAGAATTAGGGCTTAGGTCTATTTTTACCTAAGCAAATGTGAAAAAAAAATTACACACATTTCAATGCTTCTTTTTTAATTTGGTGTCATATATGTTATATATTCCATATAGCTATTAATTGTTTACCTTGGTCTTTTTTTCTTTTTTCCTCCAGCTCTACCTTAGCTGTTGGAGTTTTCCAAATCACATTTTTGTTTGTTTTCTTCTTCTCTTAACAAGCTTCCTTTAAGGTTGCATATACCCTCATGGCACTAGATCTGTCTCCTGAGCTGTAAAGCTGTACCTATCTTCTTACCTGAATGCTGTATACCTTTTGTGGTCCAAGTGAACTCCCAGTTCAGATGTGCAATATAGTTAACACCTTGGGATACTGCCCCAACATTGAATACCAACCCTAAGACCTCACCCATCACTGTTGTCACCACCACATCGCTTGGTTTCCCCTCTCCTTCCTGTGATGACTGACATCACTCATGGCCACAAGCATCTAGTTCTCTTGCAATCACACATATACGTAAGGTGATACTACTTCCTGGCCCATAAATGATAAGTATAGCCATATCACAGAGATATGAGCAGATTTGTGTGTCTGTCACTTCCATGCAAACAGAAAAATGAGTTAGTACATAATTCCCCATATTCTGCATTCTGATTTAGTACCTAGAGGGAAATAGTGGTAGCACAGTAACTTCCCTCCCTCTGCCTCTCTGAACAACTATGATGCAGATTCCCCTGCCAAACTGCCTGAACAAGAATTCAACATTTGCTGTTTTAAGTCTTTGTGGTTTGGAGTTTTTCTGTTATCACCTCAAACCCAGCCTGCTCTGTCTCATGGATCTTTTTCTGGTTAATGGGCCCACTTAACTAGGCAAACTAGTTTCACTACACTTTCTTTTCCTTGATTTCCTATATCCAAGTGGCCAATATGTCCTGATAGTTCTCCTCTAAAACATCCCCCAAATTATTTTTCTCCCTTCCATTCTAACTGCCACCGTGCCTTCTATAACAATTTACATTTTTAGCAGAACTCCCTAAATGGGTTTCTTGAGTGTCCTAGCCCCACCTTTACTCAACTATCCCTCACATGGCTGCTGAAATATTTGAAAATAAAAATCAGATTTGTTTACTCACATTTTTTTGATTCCTAGAAAATCTTTATTTAGGCTTTTTCAATATAGTCCTCTGAGAATATCAGCTTTAATTTGCAAACAGATACACAATCTTAGGAACCAAAGCATCTAAAGTCATATTCAAAAGACCAGAAACTTCATCAGAGAGGGAGGGCAACAATTCCCAGAGTAATGCTTTGTAAGACAGAACTGTTGTCCATACTCTCAATTTCACCAGGGAAGAAAAGAGAAGGAAGAAGCAGAATAAACAGAACAGAATGTTGCATACCTTCCCAATTCTTTCAGTATCTAAATTTATGACAAATTTATTTTCTAGAGTAAGTTACTCCTTAGATTCAACCAGAAGCTAACTCATTCTATTTTTCTCCTCACTCTTCCAGCCCTGTAGTTAACCACTCACTGTGAAATCAACAAGCCCATGTTATTATCCCTGATTTTAAAAAACCCTTTTTTTTCCCCTAAAAATGAGACAGAGAATGACCATTTAACTAGACCAATTCTGCACATTTGTAGCCCAGTAAGACTGCTTCCCAGGGATTCTGGTTAGCAGCTTATTTCTCCTTACACAGAGACTGACTCCTGCTGTTAGCATTCATTTTTGGTGTGGATATATATAAGTTCAGAGAAAAGCACTGCCCCAAAATAATATTACTAAGCATTATTCTTATTAGTTTTCTCGAGTTTCTCTAGGGAAGCCCATGTTATATTTAGAAGACAGCAATATGGGATATGCAAAAAAGGAATATGAGTGGTGACTATACATTCTTCTTGCTGCTATGCCTCCAGGGGTCTCACCTGGAACTGTATTTAAATTCACGTATTTAGTCTAGAGGATAATTTCTAATGTTTGGTGCCTTCTGGGATCTACTGACTATTATTTTCACTTTAGATATAAATAACCAGTGACAGGCAAAAGAAAGGAAATTAGTGCTGATACAGTTCCTACAAAAACTTTAGAAATTGCTGAGATTATATTTTCCTAAGGGAAATTTGATAATAATAAAGTAATAACCATAATTAGTTGATTATTGTTTTACCAAATTCTCCTCAGGTCAAATGTTTTTAGATGCCTTAGGATTATTTTTTTTTAATCCCTGCAATCTAATTTTAAAGATGTCCAAAGTTGGTAGCAATTAGTATTATATAAAGTTTTTAGAATATTTTAAGAGCTTATTTTTAAAATATAGAAGTCCCACTGAAAGGTGAATTTGAAGCTTCTAACAGGAAAAAGAAATGCTGTAATTGCTATTCCTTCTTAAGTATGCATATTGTACACACTTATTCCAGCTGAATATGAATTTTACAGGGAGAGGTATCTTGACATCTTAAGAACTGATAAGTTGAAATGTATATTAATGAGTCACTAGTAATCACCAGTAGCCCAGGCATCCCTGGCTCCAGTCCTCACTGCTACTAGATTCAAGCCTTCCCACTTTGAGTTTCTATTTATAACAAAAAGAAAGAAAAGCAATTTTTTTTTCTTCTCAGGAAATTTAGATATTAAAATGTTTGGAACCAAACTAGGAAGTTTTTATAATCACTATTTTATTAATAACTTATTTCTAAGCCCAACAGCCATGAAACCATAAAAAGATTCAACCTATCTCATGTTCACTTCAAGACAACTTAGCATGCACAGACACTATGCTTGAAGGCCTTTCTGTTGCAGTGGGTTGTACCAATTATCTACTTTTCTCATTTCAGACAGTTTCTTAGTAAGAGAAAGAAAGTGATAATGGGTTTCCAATTCCTGAAAAGGTATATACTAAGAGAAACTTAAGTAAATAAAGCTCAGTAAAGGACTGACATAAGATTCTTAGAAACAACAATATCTGAGTTTAAATATTTCTCAAGTATCAGCAAAGATCAAAGACAGCCATCACCTTTTCTCTCAAAATAATCCTTACAAGTATGTCACAAGTCAGTAAACAGAGATTCATAAATATGAATGACACCATTAGTTTTCCTGATTCTTCAGGTTTGGGAGGAGGCTCAAGTTTCACAGGTGTTTCTGGCACAGGTGGCAGAGATAGACCCTGGAAAAAAAACTGTCCTGGACATATAGTTTCTTCTGACGAGTTCTACTTTATATATTCTATTGTCGCATAGAGGCTACTGTTCTGGTGGTACATGAGAAACTTTTAAATTTGGTCTGTAACTCTAATCAAAATACGAACCATTTAGGAATTACTAATGCTGATTTCATGTTAGGCAGGAGAGCCTAGAGGAGGTGTCAACTTACATTTGTGTCTGTTTCATGACTGGATAGGTGTATGTTACTCTCTATTTACAGAAAATGGCACTTGGCCTATTCTTGTGGTGCTAAAATGGATAAGGATGAGTGGTGCAGACAGCTCTGTCAACTGTACTTTAAGCTGTCTAAATGGTTTCTACAAATTCCCACCTACAATAGACAAGGTCAAAAGCATCAAGGAGGTGCCACCTCATTAAGACTGAAATGCACCTGGCTCCAAGCCCCACACAACTATCCCTGATGCTAAAATTAGTCATAGAGATGCCAGAATACTTTGTCTTCCCATCTTACATTTGGTCCCATTAAGCACAGAGGACAGTTAATAAAGGAAGAAAAATTAGTCTAACCAAATTAATTGAGCTCTAGTAGAAGGGATGGTGAACATTTCCATTCATTCTATTTCTGAAAGAACAATGGGGCTCTTATTGCCCATAATGCTGAGTGCTTGTATTTGTATTTAATACTTCCTTAAACTTCAGGTGCACTGTACCCCCAAAGGAGGAAGTTTAGAAGCATGTCTCTGTTTCAACTCCTTCAAGAAAAGAAAAAAGAATACTGCATAGAAATAACCCAAACCAGGGCCCTTCCTGGTGGCGCAGTGGGTTGAGCAATGCACTGTGAAGCATCTGCAGCGCGAGTTCGATCCCCTGCCAGGGAGGGGACCCACATGGCACAGCAGACATCTCCTGCGTCGCCCTCTGCTCCCCTCAGCAGTGTACTTCAGTTGATCTGCCTGTTCTGCTCCCCATTCTCTCTCTGGTGATCTATCTCACCTCCTGCGACTCTGGCCTGTACCTCAGCTCTTGTATGCATAAATAAATAAATCTTTTAAAAAAAGGAAAAATTCAAAAAAAAGAAATAACCAAAACAAAACAAACAAAAAAAAAAGCAAACAAACATACACCCAAAAAATCAATCACATAACTAGAACCAGGATAACTAATGTTTCATGAAGTGATTTGAATGAACCTTGCACAGTGTCCTTCTCTACAGAGATCCATGATCAGGCTGTCAAACTAATTTATAAAACCCAAAGAAATACACAGTATTCTCTGAATACATTGTTATCAGAAGAAATGGTTTGTCCTTGTGCTTGCTTATGAGAAAAATAAGCTAAACTTTTTTGATCAGAAGAGAAATAGAGGCCATTTAGTTCTTCTTTTTTCCTGGAAAACCCTGGGTAGATTTGATTTAGAAACTTATCCAGGTGACCTGCCAGGTCCCAACAAAACACTGGGCAGACCCCATGTCTTTTGAAAGCAGTAGCACTGCTCTTTCCACTGGGTTTCACTGATGCTGGAAATATTAAAAGGAGTTCTCCATCATTCCCCTTGAATACAAAAATAATATACTTTCTGTAACCCTAGTTTCCATATTTCAGTGGACCCCAAAATTAAGTCTTTAATACAAACTCAGATTCTGAATCTCACCCCCACTTATCTCAACATGTAGTGATGCTAAAATAAATCCAAAAAAATGTCTAGTTTAAACATCTATTTTAACAAATCATGGGATAATTCTGATGCAGTTAGTCCATGTAAACCATTTGAGAAACATGATAATGTAAGACTGGTTATAATGCTGACTATACTATAGTAAGTTGAAAAACAATAGATTCTTTGCCCATTTTATGAAAGGCATTTCAATAAATTCTTCCTGCTTTTACCTCACTACCTGAGTAAAAGTAAATTTTATTTTCTCACTCAAATGTATATATAATTAGAACTATTTTAAAGAACTTTTAGTCCTATCTCTTCTACTTCCTTCTGAATTCTATGCTAGATTTTTTTTCTCATGCTTAATATTTTCAAGATCATCTGGTACTAAAATGAGATTTAAGAATGATCAAAATTTAAATACCCCTCAAACCACAATTTTACTTCACTCTCTATTTCACATCCTTGAATTAATTCAACTTTGCATACACACTAAATAAATTCTTGGCTTTGTAGCAGGTTCTGTGAGGATTGCTTAGAGACAATAAAAGTAGGTCCACAGCTTAATGAAGTAGGGGAGGTCAGACACCTCTGTCTTTTATGCCATTTAACACTTAACTTTATGAACAGCAATAATACAAATATGTGGAAATTCAGAGAGGGCAGCAAACATTCAGCTCAGGGAAAGAGCAAAATACAGCAATACCAATGACTTTTATCCACTGATATACAAATTATGTCCAGAAGAGATACAGCTTCTCATTGCCTTCTGAATATTGACCAATTTTGACATTATAGATGTGTGTGATTCTTTCATTTTTCCTTTGAGTCAGCTGTAACATTTACTAGTCCTTCCATTGCATAATGAATTAAATAAAATAAACATTTGTCACAGAATTTTATTTTTTATTAACCTACTTACACTGTCATAATTTGATGTTAAAAATTTCTTTAACAAAATCAAAAAAAGAAAACAGGTCTGCATATTGAGTGTTTGTTTGTTTTTTACTTTCTCTAGGTAGGCTAAAAAAAAAAATAGGGCAGGAGGAAAAAAAGTGGAAGGTGTAAGGGTCAGCAACTTATAACACCAGGAAAAAAAAAAAAAACTTATAACATCAGGATAAAACCTTATTCCTTTACCTTGTCCTGATGGCAGGGATAACCTAGGGACTTCTAGAATAACTAACATTTTTGATTGACTGTGCTTTTTCCCTTCACCAATCATTATGCCCAAATCTTTAATACATTTTCCTGCTGACACAGTGGTATACTGGTCAGTGCAATTTAACTGGTCAGTGCAGGTGGAGAAGGCGGTGCTGAGGCTGACAGTACAACAGAAGAAAAGGTTAACAGCAGAAGTACCTGGGTAAAACAACAGAGTTCTCCAAATTCTGAAAGATACCTTAAGAAAGACTGGACAATCCAAAGTATAAGGGATGTGTGATCCAAATATTTCACAACTAATTTTTTAATTAATAAGCTTTAATTAATTAGTCGTAGGCTCACAGCAAAATTGAGCACACAATGAAGCTGTGGCAATCCACTGTCAAGTTGGATGTGTTTAACTTTCTTTCACGCTTATCTTCATAGACATGACACAACATAATTTTTGTCTATAAGTTGTAGACCCTTCACATGCGGAAGTAATTGACCTAAAGCTAAACTCCCAGAACATAAAGACCACTGACATGGAAGAAAACAGGAAAACAGACTGCCTAGACCGTATTCAGAAGAGAAGGGTCTATGCACCAGGAAGAAGGAGCATCTAGATCTGCATTCCAGAGCAAAGGGTCTATCCACCAAGGAGATCCAGTCACTTGAAAATGACCTTTCCCTTTAGGAGCCAATTTGTAATGATCCAGGGGACTTCAGTTAAGGTCACATTCTTTTGCCCTTATTGGTTTCTTAGTCAGTAGAATTTAACTCCCAGTCTTGACTCCAGCCCCTTAAAATTAATGTAAACCTTCCCTCTTCTCTGAGTAGGAAGTTAGATTCAAGTTTGGTTCCTGCCTTCTTGCCAGTTGACTCACAATAAACCCTTTTCATCAAAATGCCAGAGTCATATTATTGGTTTTTATATGCATTAGGCATTAAGCACCCACCCTGAATTAAGAGAACAGAGAGTCACTGCATACTCCCTGCCCTACCCTACACAACCTCCCTGAGTATAGACAACCTGTACCACAACAGTATATCTGTTACTATAAGCATGTGACCAAGGGGCACCCAATAGTTCACATTCTAAAAAGAGTTCAGCCATACATGCATACTAAAAAAAATGAAAGTTTAGGTTGGTGGGTGGAGAGAGAGAGAGAGAGAGAGGGTAGTGAGAAGGAAAGAGGGTGGGAGGGATTGAGGGAGGAGACAAAGGTAAGGAAGGGTTTTAAATAACAGATTCTCAGTAAAACTCCAAAAATTATCCACCCCCTTGTGGGCAAATGCCCAAACTGTGGGAATGCTGAAATTCCTGCCACAAGTCTAAGGCACCATCTGTAAGGGAACCACAGGAAGGGGTTAGGTAAGTCCAAGAGAGCTGAGACAGAAGAAGAGACCCAAAATGCAAAATGTACCACATAATCCACCACTAGTCAAGATAATTGTTGCCATTGTTTCTGTCAAGGACCAGGAGAATCCTTCCCATGGGTCTCTCACCCATTTGTCTTTTCTCCAAGTGTCTCTCCTCTACATGTCTCTTCTTCAAGTATCACCCCTTCTTCCCTTGTTACATCTCAATTTATGTATCTACTTCACTCCTTCCCAGCTTTCCTCATTAAGGAAGTCTGGTTCATGGGTTCATGGTATGCTGGGAGATACAACCCAAGGCAGTCATGTAAGTGGGAGTGGGGAAAATGCAACACTTTCTGCACAATGATACTCCTCCCCCTTTTATGGTGATGCATTCTGTGACATTACAATCAAGGACCTACATTGACCTATCTTTACCCCCCAAAATATATAGTTCTTCTTGGTGTTGTACATTAAACACATTATACAGTGTGTTGACAAGCCTGTGATGTCATATACCCACCACTGTAATACTTAATGATACTTTTTAAAGGATCAGCTAATTCCAACTAAACAACTTAGCCATATCCCAAGGCCTAACAACCAAGTCCTGCATTCCATTTCTTATTTATGCATCCAGTCAAAACAGGTCTTGTTAGCCTTATTTTGTACAAGAGGAAGCCAGGGCTCAGGGAGGAAAATTGACTTGTTCAAACTTAAATAACTAGTTAAGTGATCAAGCAATATAAGTCAGTCACACTCCAACATCCTCACTCTTTCCATTATGTCTTGCCACATCTTGATGTATACTTGTGGAAATAGTATGAGGTGAAATATTTTGTTTTGTTTTTTTGAGGTACTAAACAAGAAACGCTCCATTCAAAACATCAGCAACATTAAGAGAACAATAGCGAAAACATACCACAAGTGGTTTAAGCTCATCAGCAGAGCTGAGCCTATAGTGACATAGAATGCAGGGATATGGGCATATTTTGGAGACTCTCAAGAAAAAGAAATGCTTTTATAATTGCTGTGCTCAGGCTCTGAGCTCCTTAAAGGCAAAGAATTAAATCCTCAAACCTTTCAGGATGAATGATAATTTACCAGTAAAGAGAGACATATTACACCTGTCATAGGCAGATTTTGTAATAATCAGGGCTGCACTTGCAAAAGAATCAAGGTTCCACATTGTCAGTTCCAGCTTTTCTGGTTAAATTAACTTCTTCTCCAACAATACACCCTTCTGGGAGGAAATGAAGGAAGAGTAGGGGAAGGATATAGTCAGATGAAGGAAATATGCTTCTAAATTTATCTGTCTTTATTTGTTATGAGTTAGAGAAAGAACACTGAGATCACAACACATCTGCACATATTTGAGAATCCAAGTTCTTCTGTTTCTTTTGTTAAATCACTGTCACCACGTGTGTGTGTGTGTGTGCACGCATATGCACATGCTCATTCTCTCTTTTTTTTCTGTTTTTTTCTCTTATGCAATGACGTAGCCCTGGAACAGTCACCCTCCTCTCTTACAGAAGGAATCTTGATTCTTCTTGTTTTTTCACACAGCTTATATACTCAAACAGCAGCATAGCCACACCCTCAAATCCTCCCTAGGGCTTAGCCTTGCTTCCTCAGTTCTGTTCAGTTGCTCTCTGAACACTTCCATTTTTCTTTTTCTTCAGAGTACTTATCACTAAAATTATATTACATCTTGATATGTTTTTTCCTTGTCAGTCTCCCTCACACCCATTCACAAAATTCTGACTGCTATGAGAAAAGGAACATTTTCTGAATTGTTCATTGATATTTTCCCAGCATTAAAAATAGTTTCTGGGACATAGGTAGTGCTCAATAAATATCTGTTGAATCAATCAATCAATAACATATATAAGAAGATGGCTAGGAAAGGAAAGAGCCATGTGCAGAGCTGTCTCCAAATTTTCCCTTTTTTCTTTACTGTTTCCTCAACTCAGTTGAGTTTCCTCAACTCAACCAAGAAGCCAGTCTGAGGCTGCCAGCACTACACCTGTCCCTAGAGGGATCTAATGAAGTTACATGTTTGCAAAGTCCCGTTACACTCATGGAGCCTTGGCAAGACAATTTTCTATCCCACAAGCTAACTGTGCACAAGCCACAAATAATTTTGCTTAGAAATACCTGAAAAACAAACAAACAAACAAAAACAATACACATGATGGTATTGCAATGGTTATGAGAAATGGTTGGATTTACAAGCAAGGAAAGTTTTCTTATTAAAAGTTTTTTGACTAGATTCAGAATTACTAAGTTGAGTTCAGGCCATTCTTAACTGCTTTAGTCACAGTCGTCTTATTTGAGATATATTTATATTTCCAACCCTTCAATATTCAGAGAATTTTCTTTCTCCCAAAATATGTGTCTTGACTTGTGTCCACATGTAGTGTCCTGATTGGTCTTGTAAGTCTTGTTTGTTATACTTTTATGGATTTTTACTTTAGCCTTTACAGATTTATGTATTAGTGCATTAAAAGGGGTAGGTTGGGATAGGGTCTCTTTGTAAATACTAGAAATAACCACTTCTAATAAGTCATTCATCCATCATAGTCTCTTTTATTTGATCCATTCCTTTAGTCCAATGTTCAAGGCTATCCTCAAATAAGCAGGTGGCAGAGGCTGTATTATAAGTGGAAAATTCATGGACTTTACCATTCCAATGCAAAGATTAAATCATGACTTTGGACTTTCTAAATGTATGGCTTAGGGAAAATTAAATTTTCCAAGTTTTAGGAAATTAACTTCCAATGTTAAAGTAATAAAAATTATGTTTTATTGTGAAGATTATACATACATATGTACACACATACAGACCTATATGTACATTCATATATATGCCAATTGTACACCATTGTATAATTGTAACAAATTATACATAAAACTTTTTCATAACTCCTTTCCCAGGTGGTTGAAATTACATGTTTCTATTTATTAAGCTCCATCCTCAAAGTAGCTTAAAAGTGAGCATCTTGGCTTCTCTTTTCATATGTTCCCTCTATGTAGATAACAATCTTTACTGAAGTTGGGATGTGCAAATGTAGCTCACTTGCTCTAACTTTCCACTATACTCACCTCCACCTCCAGTTTACTTAGTATATTGTGTACAAACACTGCATTATCACTGCCTATCAACTACTTTCCTAAAGAGAAATCATTAAAATGTCCTTAAGTAAATGAATGGTCAAGATACATAAATTCCAAATAACCTTGCTTTTCAATTTAATAGTTTATATGCATTCTCTGGTTTAATCCTCACAAATTTGCTGTGCAATTATAAGAATTGAAAATTTATACAGTACAAATAATTTGATCAATCTGGTCCAGTCAATAAACAGAAAACTGATGTTTAAACATGTCTTGTTAAGGGCCTCCCTGGTGGCGCAGTGGATTAAGCAACAGCACTATGAAGCAAACCACAGCCACTGCAGCATGAGTTCTATCCCTGCCGCCGGCCAGGGAGGGGATTTACATGGCAAAGCAGACCTCTCCT
The DNA here is from genome assembly GCA_019455555.1 of Galemys pyrenaicus. NCBI lineage: Eukaryota > Metazoa > Chordata > Mammalia > Eulipotyphla > Talpidae > Galemys > Galemys pyrenaicus. The sequence goes on along the minus strand of JAGFMF010011796.1, from coordinate 23,867 downwards.
GCCTCACCCGCTGCTCCCCTCAGCAGTCTGTTTTAGTAGGTCCACCTGTTCTGTCCCCTACTCTGTCTCTGGTGAATCCTCTCACCTCCCTGGACTCTGGTCTGTACCCCAGCTTGTACGCATAAATAAATAAATCTTTTAAAAAAAAAAAAACATGTTATAGAAAAGCACAAATTTGAAACTCTCAATATATTCCTTCCTTTGATAACTCATCATTTAAATATTCCACTGAAAGAGCAGTTTACATTCGCAAGATACCTATTATTGTAATATCCATATAAAAGACAATATTTTACTTACTTGTTTTAAAGATTATTTATTTATGAATACAAGAACTGGGGAACTAGCCAGAGATATGGGAGATGAGGGGGTTCACCAGAGATTGAGTAGATAACAGAGCAGGCAGATTGACTGAAATACACTGCTGAGGGTAACAGCAGGCGATGCAGGAGATGTCTGCTGAGTCATGTGGGTTACCTTCCTGGCCAGGGCTTGAACTCGTGCTGCATTAGCTGCTAATGCTTCATAATGCCTTGTGCCATCAGGGAGGCACCGTTACTTACATTTTTAAATTAAGATTATTGAAATAACATTGATTTACAACACTGTATATGTTTTAAGGGTATATGTTTACTTTTCTACAAAATACATAATCACACCACTTCCACCACAAAAGCACTAGTAATCTTCCACTATATTCCATTGAGCCACCTTTTTCCTTTGTTCCCTTCATTCCAACCTCCCCTTCTGGTAAGTTCAACGCTGCAGTATGATTTGTTTGTTTTGGTCCATTCCTTTGCTTTATTTATAATATTCCACTTGAGTAAAATCATCCAGCACTTGTCTTTCTCCTTCAGACTTCTTTTACTTAGTATAAGCCCCTCCAGTTCCATCCATGTTGTCCCAATTGGCAAGACTTCATCTATTTTTTTTTAACCTAATAAATGGTAATGTTTATTAAGTTTTGGACATTGTGCCAGATTTTTTTTTACATATATTTGACATCAATTGTAATCCCCATGTATTTCCCATCACCATAACACCAGTGCACCATCACCTCAGTCCCCCATGCTCCTGTCTGCCCTCAACCCTTCCCCTCTTCCCTTCCCACCAAGTGTCCCCAGTTTGTCCTTGTCTCCTCATTTTTGGTTTTTGTTTCTTTCTTGTTGTTATTATTATTATTGTTCTTATTCCTTTCCTTGATCTTTATTTGGTCCCCTTATATTCCTCCTAGGGGAGGAACCGTCTGGTATTTTTCTTTTGCCTTCTGACTTACTTTGCTAAGCATAATCCCTTCCAGTTCCATCCATGTTCCTATGAATGGGTCTAGTTTTTCATTTCTGATTGCTGAGTAGTATCCCATCGTGTATATGTACCACAGCTTCCCAATCCACTCATCTGTTTTTGGGCATTTAGGTTGTTT
>JAGFMF010011796.1:0-21195 GCA_019455555.1 Galemys pyrenaicus | reverse complement strand
GAGAATACACAAATAAATAGGATATCAAATGAAAGAGGACAAATCACAACAGACACAGCAGAAATCAAAAGAATAATTAGAGAATACTATGAAAAGCTACATGCAAACAAGTTCAAAAACCTAGAAGAGATGGACAAATTTCTGCAACTTTACAATCACCCAAAGTTAGATAGAGAAGATATAGACTATTTAAACAGTCCAATTACAAGTAGTGAAATTGAAACAGTCATCAAAGCCTTTCCCAAAAATAAAAGTCCAGGTCCAGATGGCTTTACAAATGAATTCTACAAAACATTCAGACTGAATTAGTACTTATCCTACATAGACTATTTAAAAAAATCAAAAAAGAAGCAGTTCTACCAAACACATTTTATGAAATCAACATCACACTAATAACAAAACTGAACAAGGACAACACAAAAAAAAGAAAACTACAGACCAATCTCTCCAATGAACACTGACGCAAAAATCCTCAACAAAATCCTCAACAAAAGCCAACAGAATCCAACAATGCATCAACAAGATAATCCACCATGACCAAGTAGGATTTATCCCAGGAATACAAGGATGGTTCAATATTCGAAAGTCAATAAATGTAATCCACCACATCAACAAAAAGAAGAAAAAAAACCACATGATTATATCAATAGATGCTGAGAAAGCTTTCGAAAAAAGCATCCATTTATGATGAAGGCCCTTGGAATTCTTGGGATAGAAGGACCATATCTTAACATAATAAAGGCCATATATGACAAGCCCATAGCCAATATCATTCTCAATGGCGAAAAGCTAAAATCCTTTCCCCTAAGTTCTGGAACAAGATAAGGATGTCCTCTTTCACCACTGCTCTTCAATATAACACTGGAAGTCCTGGCCAGAGCAATAAGACAAGAAAAAGGTATACAAGGTATCCAAATAGGGAAAGAAGAAGTAAAATTATCACTGTTTGCAGATGATATGATAATATACATAGAGAACCCCAAAAGCTCTACAGACAATCTAATCAAGCTAATCAGCTGGTTTAGCAAGGTAGCAGGATACAAAATCAACACACAAAAATCAGTAGCCTTCCTTTATACAAACAACCAAGCTGAAGAAGACGAAATAAAAAAAAAAATCCCTTTTATAATTGAAACCAAAAAATTTAAATACTTGGGAATAAATCTGACTTCATCTATTTTTATAGCAGAGTAGTATTCCATTGTGCATGTATACTACATCTTCTTAATCTGTTCATCAGTCACTGAGTGTGTAGGTTGTTTCCATAACTTGGATATTGTAAATAGTGCTGCAATAAACATAGGCATGCCTATATCCCTTCAAATTAGTGTTTTTTCATTCTTCAGGTAGATAACCTAGGAATATAATTGCTGGATCACATGTTAGATTTTGTTTTACTATTTTGAGAAACCACCATACCATTTGCCATAAAAGATGGTCCAGTTTATATTACCGCCAACAGTTCAAGGAGCAAAACACAATATTTTAAACACTGGGTATTACTGGACACTTCTGCTTATGTAAGTATGATGATAAGACTCTAATAAAAAAATAATCTCATTAGAATCATTGATTTGAGAATTACATAGACGTGGTCACAAGCTACTTAGATTGAGCTCCATTTCCTAATATAAGGCTTTCCTATACAAGTACAGCATTAAAAACCCAATGGAACATCATCTGCTCATTGACAAAATAAGGATTTGACTTACCATGAGTAAGTTGATAATAAAAGTTCTACCTACCAGTTCATGAAATTGTAAAACCTGCCAGGCATTGGAAAAATATGCTCAATTATACATAGTATGCTTGAGGATCTTGTGTTACTTCTGTTCACAGATGAAGTGCCTGAATACTTGACAGGTGGACAGGTTAATGCCTATGAAGATAGCCGCCATCAATATGTCTGCTGCTTGTTTGTTTTTTTTTACTCCTGGTTCTCTATTCACCCAGAAGTCTATTTATAAAATTCAGAAAGTTGGTACTTAGAAAATATTAATCAAGCAATAGAATATTTTTATATTCTCTTCTCCTGACTGACCAGAATGTCAAAGACTAGATTCTAGGAGAACTATGGTCTGTAGGACATATAAGCTAACAGAAGAATTTTCTAATTCTTAAATGTAAGGAACTAAAATCCAAAAGTCAGACTGCAAAAATAACTAATTTTTACTCGAACACATGTCCATTTAAATAAATCCTATCAGGAAAATGTTTAAATAATTATAATAATTATACTTATAGCATTATTGTACACTATCTAAAATAATCTCAATGCTCCTAAATAAATGTTCCTAAAATAAATTCACAGGGACCTCCCTGGTGGCACAAGGGGTTAAGCATCACACTATGAAGCAACAGTGGCCACAGCAGCATGAGTTCGATCCCCATCCATGGAGGTGACTCACATGGCGCAGCAGACCTCTCCTGTCTCACCCGCTGCTCCCCTCAGCAATGTATTTCAGCCTGTTCTGCTCCCCATTCTGTCTCTGGTGAATCTTCTCACCCCCATCTCTCTGGCCTGTACCCCACATTTTGTATGCATAAATAAATAAATCTTTTTAAAAATAAAGTAAATTGACAATACACCATACATGTAGCATAAAATGGAATTAACTTTCCAAAATGGCAACTGTGAAAAATCTTTCTCTTATTGGTAGGAAAAGATATTTTTCCCAATTGTGATACATGCTGTTTATACCAATCCATTTCTTGTGGGTTTCAGTAGTTACAGAAAAAAATAACATCAAGATTTCAAAAAGACTTTCAAAACAGAGCATAAATGATATATTTGGTAAACAGTTCTTCAAATAAGCAATGATGAGAATCACCAAAAATTTTAGGGTATGAATACAGAACTAGGGAAGTATTGCTTCCTACCTCAAGGCTATCAAGTCAGAATGTAAACTCAAAATAATCACCTAGACCCACAGAACTCTCACACTTGGTGCATTTTCACAAAGCCCTGCCAGGGTTTACAGTCTCAAATTCCATGAAACATCCATAGAGTCATGTAGAATGTTTATAGAATTAGAACTATTTCTTTTCTTCATAGACTGAAGGCATTTAATGGCTGCAGACTCTGCCTTTTCCTCATTAAATGTTGGAGATTAATTTTTCTAACTTAAGTGCTATATAATCATAGAGAAGAAGATATCCCAGTTTTTCCTTACAGTTTCATTTTGATGAAATGGAGATAATTTTCAAATCATCCAATGAGGGTAAATGTTTCCATATCACAAACCTTACTCCCTCTCATGAAATCAAAAACAAGATTTCCAACTGTTACTCACACATTCCTAAAATTCCATTTAGGTAAAACTGAGTTCTCCTCTGCTGAAAGTTTGTCTGGCTTAATCATGACATCATCTAATCCCACAGGCAAATTTGGAGGTTATCTTCAACTGCTTTCTTTTCCTCATTCACTGTGTACAGACACCCAACAAATTCTGATAACTATCTTTTGCAGCACTTCTACTATTGAATATCTTCTTGGTTTTTTCATTTGTTTTTGTTTTAGATTTAGAATATAGCTTCTTAACTCACCTCACAAAGATTTGCTTCTCTTGCACGTAATATTCCCATTGTTTATCAACCAAATATATAAATCAGGTTAGTTCATTTCCCTTCTCAAAAACTGTATGGCTTTCTGGGGCCTCCCTGGTGGCGCAGTGGGTTAAGCAATACACTATGAAGCAAACCTCAGCCACTATGGCACGAGTTCAATCCCTGCTGCCGGCCAGGGAGGGGACCCACATGGTGCAACAGACCTCTCCTGCTGTGCCCGCTGCTCCCCGCAGCAGTGGACTTCTGTTGAACTGCCTGTTCTGCTCCCCGTTCTGTCTGTGGTGAATCCTCCCACCCCCCACACCTCTGGCCTGTACCCCAGTGCTTGTATGCATAAATAAATAAATAAATCTTTTAAAAAAATTAAAAAAAAACTGTATGGCTTTTTTATTGTCTCAGAACAAAATCCAAATTCTTTTATCATGGATTTTTAAATAAACAGTTGCAAATTATCATTCTAGTCTTTTCCTCCCTGCATCATTACTCTATGCCTGATATTCTAATCAGTTTCAAAATACACCCTTAACTTGTGTACTTTGATATTTTTGTTCCTGTTGCTCCATTGTCTCAAGTCTTTATAAAATCCTCCTTATCATTTCAAGATCCAATTCACTTGCCACTATACTTTCGGATTATTTAACCCTGTGTTAGGGGGGGAAAATGCCATTTCATTTGAATAACTATGGTTTATTGGCATATTTACTTAGTTATTATTTCAACCTACTTCTGTATTATCTCAAAAGACAACATGAGGAATTTTAAGACAATATGCTAGTGACATTTAAAAGACCTGGGTTAGGGGCCTCCCTGATGGCGCAATGGGTTGAGCAATGCACTATGGAGCAAACCACAGCCACTGCAGCACGAGTTGGATCCCTGCAGACAGCAGAGGTGACCCCCACAGTGCAGCAGACCTCTCCTGCCTCGCTGCTGCTCCCCTCAGTGGTGTATTTCAGTCGATCTGTCTGCTCTGCTCGCCATTCTGTCTCTGGTGAATCCTCTCACCCCCAACACCTCTGGCCTGTACCTCAGCGCTGTATGCATAAATAAATAACTCTTTAATAAAATTTTTAAAAAGAAAATAAATAAATTAGTAAATAAATAAAGACATGGGTTCGAATTGCAGCTCTACTCCTTACTAGTTCTAAGACTTTGAGCAGCATATTTAATGTAAACTGTCTCAAGCCTTAAAATGTGAACAATAATAGTTACTTTACAAAATTATTATGAGAACTGAAATGTCTATGTTTATCAATATCTACTGTAAGTAATAGTTATCAAAAAGAAATATTTTCTGTAGATGGCTTTCACTAATTAAATTCTTCTAATATTTTCCTATAGAGGAATAAAATGTAGCAACTTAAAAAACATGAGACCACTCAACAATACCAACTTGTCTGAATTTAGTAGATGAATTGGATTAAGTTCCATATATTGTTTTATCTTTCATATGCACAGAAGGACACAGGCAATATCCTCCTGGACACACAGAAGCACACAGTATATATTCTAGTAGAGACTGGTACAATCACTCAAGTTGTTTATATGTCTGTTTCCTTATTCCCGCTTCTGCCCTCTATTTCAAAGTTCCTTGAGGATATAAATCTTGTCTTGCTCATTCTTAAGTAAACTCAGCATCTTGCTCATTCTTAAGTAAATTCAGCGTCTAAGCGTATCGAAATTAATAATGTTGAATTGAGTCGAATTTAACTGAACTGAAGAAGCTACACTAACTAAATGTGTGCATCCAAAAAAATGCTATTTGAGATTCATTTCCTTTCCACTCTGGTCTATCTCCTTGACCTCCTGCTCTTTGTTTATTTTAGTATAAGAAGCATCTCACTGCCTCCCTTTTCTTTTGCTTCTATTAGCTTCCATCTGTTGCTTCTGTTGTATTACATTCTTTCTGAAAAGAACTGCTTTCCCTAATTATTTCACTTGGTATATTCTTCCCTTCATGATGGACATGTTATTTGTACAATCTGTAGAGTGTTTCATTAGCAAAGATGTGTACACTTAGCAAGTGGGCGTGTTTATTACTCATATTTGTCATTGTGCTGGAACTGCGATCATTTTTCTCATTTTGGCTCTTCTGTGCTTCCTCAATTTGTCTTCTTTTTGCTCATCAAAAAACCTTCAAGAACAGCCTGACTCTAGTTATAATTGTTTGGATTTGTAACAGATTAGTTGGGCCTTCTGGATGTCTTTTTAGCTTCACAAGAAAGGGAAAATATGCACTGAAGCCCCTCAGGTTTTGAATTGTTTTCCTCCTTGCCCATCACCCCAAAATGACATGTTTGCTGACCTATTACCTATCTCTGGAAAGCAATCATTGAATTCATTCATCTGCTCTGCCAGTATGCATTCCTCTCCTGCCCCCAGTGAAATTAAGAAGATTGAAACCAAGGGTAATTGTAATCCTGCCATCAATAATAGCTTGTTCATAATAAATTATAGTCAAAGTATTATTTCTATCAGCTTAAAATCTGACAGTTAATAGCAGGATTTTTTTAATCATTTTTCTTAAATCAGCACTTGCAACATCTAATAAATGCATAAAATTCTGATCCTCACTTCAAGAAACTGTGACTTTGTAGGTCTGAAATGAGTCTAGGAATGTGTGCTTTTAACAATTCTCCAGATATTCCTGAGGCAGGTAGTCCATATACAATGTAGTGACAAACACTGTATAGAGACAATATCCACCAGATGTCAAGACAACCATAAAATTTAGAAGAAAAAAAATGAATTTATCTGAATAGTCAATAGAAGATGATAAAGTGTATAAAATGACTGAGTTTTCAGTTAGTTATTCATTAAATCATGAAGATGAGAATCAGAGTATAAAGTTCAAGACTGTGTAAATGACTGTCTGAGATAAATCATTTCTGCATTTTGATGCTGCAACTACAAACAGTAATAAGTAATGATGCCAGTTGAATATCTACTGCTGTGTAGAAAATTCACCCAAAAGCTAGTGGCTTAAAAAATAGCAGTTATTATTTTATAGTTTCTGTGGGTGAAGAATGCATGGAAGATTAAGATAACATTGTTCTGGTTTGCCTGGGACTGAGAGGATTACTAAAACATTGGACTTTCAGTGCTGAAACCAGGAAAGGACTAGGCAAACCAGGATGAACTGATCAATTTGAGCTTCACTGGACAATTTTGGTATATGGTATCCCCTGAGGTTGTAATCAAGATGCCAATAGGGTCTGCCGTCATCTGATGGCTTGACTGGAGCTAAAATACCTGCTCCTTTATTTTATTTACTTATTTATTTAGTTATTTATTTATTTACTTATTTTATGCATATAAGTACTGGGGTACAGGCCAGAGGTGTGGAGGGTGAAAGGATCCACCAGAGACAGAATGGGGAACAGAACAGGCAGATTAACTGAAAGACACTGCTGAGGCAAGCAATGTGAGAGGCAGGAGAGGTCTGCCTCTGTGGGTCACCTCCCCAGCTAGCGGCAGTGATTGAACTTGTGCTGCAGTAACTGTGGTTTGCTTCATAGTGTGTTGCTTAACCTACTGTGCCACCAGAGAGGCCCCATTACCTGCTTCTTTACATGGTCATTGGCCAGATTGTCCCTCACTATTGGCAGGAGACTTCAGTTCCTCAGTAGGTGGCCCTGACTGTGAGTGTACACATCCCGACAACATGGAAGCAATTTCACCCAGACAGAGAAACACAACACAGAGCAAGGGGGAAGCTGCGGTGCCTTTTTTATGGACTGGTCTCCAAATGAACACACAATTATTTCTGACTTATTTTATTTTTTGAAAACAATCACTAAGTCTAGCCCACAGGGAAGAAGGCAGGTTCCCGCTTTTGAAAGGGGAGGATTTTCATAGAAGGTAGATATACTTTCAACTACCACAGTTCCTAATGCTTTCTTCAAATGAAAAGGCATCCTAGGAGTGAAACTTCATCTTCTAAGTTTTTTACAATGTATTTGTATTACTTTGGTTGTAGGAAGAAAAATGAAAATTATGTTTAATAGAAAAAAGTTCCTACAGATGTTTATTAGCTACTCCTGCCCTCTAACACTGGGAGAACTCCAAGTTAAAATAATCCCCTGATTTTTGCTTGGTAGTTGTGCTATTGCTGACCTTTCTAACTTTCAGGAATTATGTTCGTGTTGCTTTAATAAAAAAGAATAAACTTCAATGCTATTTTACTCAAAGAAAACTCATATTTCAAAGGTAAATGCCAGTGGGCTTCCTCAGAGCTGAAGGTAAGGTAGAAACTTGGCAAGTTTATAATTTTGCCAGATCAATGTGTTCGGCCAAACTAGAAAATTGCTGTTCCAAATTTATCTTATTTTCATTCCCATTTTATTTTCTGTCAACACACTAACTACAGATTGGAAGTCAGACTTTAATAAATTATCTATGTAACCTTAAGCAAGTGTTTAGTTCTGACTACGTTATGTACACATCAAATGAAGACATTTGTCTGAAAGTTCTTTAGGGTCCTGACTTTTCTTTTAATTTAAATTATTTATTTTATTGAGATAAAACTGGATTCTAATGCTGCATGTTTTAGATGTATAGGTTCATATCTCTTCAAATATATGCTAGTATACTAGGCCCATCATCAAAGCTTCAGTATTATACCCTATGCATTGGACCTTCTTCCCCCTACACTCCTGTGCCCATGCTCCCTTTCTGGTAGCTGCAGTTCAGCAAAATTGTAAAGTTTGTCCTGGATAAGTTTTATCATTCTGCTTGCTTTCTTATAGTCCATATGAGAGTGATATCATCCAGCATTTGTCTTTCCTTTTGACTTATTTCACTTTGCATAATCCACTCCATTTCCATCCACATTGCTGTGTCAAATTTCAATTTTTTCATAGTAGTGATTATGTTATGAGTAGTGATTATGTTACCAGACTCCAGCTGGCAGGAGCAGTGGTGTCTCTCACCCTACAAATTAGTTATGGCAGTTGCTCCTCAGAGACCTTTTATGTAGCAGTGTACTGCCTGGATGGTGCAACGGACCAATCAGGGGTGAGCTGTGAGTTGATTGATGCTTTATTGCCAGGACTCCGCCTCTCACCAAAAGTCAGTGGTGGCAGAGCATTTTTAGGTAAAGTGCACTTCCTGAGTTATGGAATAGACTAATCAGGTGCAGGGTTGAAAAATGGTCCAATCAGACTGTGGTGGGGGGCACCCATACAGTAGATATAAACCAGGATCAGAGGGAGCCTAGGACACATGGACACACAGACTCACAATAACACACACATACGGAGAAGAGCACCGAGAATCAGCAGCCTTGAAGAGCCTCTGCAGAGGAAAAGGAGAGCCCTGAAGAGGAGAAATGGTTCCAGTCTCTGAAGAAAGGAGGGAAGCATCCAGCAGCTTCCCTCTGAGGAGGGAAGAGGGGCTGAAGGACTCTGCCAGAGACTGGGCCTCGGTCCTGTCTCTCAGTGACTGAAAGGAGCACCAAAGGCCCTGGGTCTGGCTGTTCATTATTGGTATAACCCAACAACTCACAAGAAACTCTGGGTATCTTTGACACTTCCTCTGCAGGACCAGTAGTGGTCATTGCTACTGGCCAGTGCTGTCCAGCACTCCTAGTGACTAGTGAAGCCATCACTGACGCAATCAGGATGAAGAAGCCAGCCTTTTGTGGATACATAAGTGTAGGGTAAAGGTTGATCAGGTATTTCCACCCTCCCACCACTGATGATGGACACCTGAGGTGCTGCGAGCATTCCAGGGTGCGCATGCGCAAGTGAGCGCACCTGAGTTGGGACACGGGCATAAATGGGCGGCGTCATGAGGACGCCAGAACTGCGAGGACCAACAGACAGAACTGCAAGGACCGCCCAACCGACAGAACCGAGAGAACCAACAGCAGCAGCAGAGAGAGAGAAGAAGCAGCTGAGAGGGTGAGATGTGCTGGGGGCTGGGAGGACTGCCAGCCTCCCATCCCCCTGGCACCCCTGCCTACCAAGTACCTGTCCACCTCTACCAAATAAAGCATAAAAGCCACCGAGGACTCCAAGACTCTCCTTCCTTGACCCGTCTGCCAAGAACCATCCCGAACCCTGCTCCTATGCTCCCTTCCTGCCGCTATAGTAAGCATTTCTGTTTGCCCCTGTTTGTAAATAAATCCCATGGTTGTTCCTGTAGCCTGAGGTCTCTTGCAATTGTGCACATGGGTGAGAACCCATAGACAGTGACCTGTATCGGGCACTCTCCTCAGCTAGGCTATAGCCCTTGATTCTGGTTTGTGGCTGTAGTGCCAGGAAGGGCACAGGGCAGATATTTGATGATTCTAGTAGACGGGGTAAAGGAAAGAGTCTTAAAGTCTTTGATGGTTTTTTAGTTTTATTTACAGAGGTGGCCAGAGACATGGCAGGCATGGGGTGCCGGGGGGTGGGGAGGCAGGAGGCTGACAGGCCTCCCAGCCCCCTGCGCATCTCACCCTCTCAGCTGCTTCTTCTCTCTGCTTCTACTGCTGCTCTTGTTCCGCTACTAGTGTCCTGTTCTCCTGCTGCTGCTGCTGCCACTGCTGCTGCTGGCGTCCTCATGACGCCGTCCTTATATGCCTGTGTCCAAACCCAGGTGTGCCCACTTGCACTTGCCCACATAGGCATGCGCTCAGCACCGCAGGTGTCCATCATTATACCAATGGTGGGAGGGCGGAAAAGCCTGATACTTTTCTCAGATCCTACAATGGCCTTTTGACCTTTTGGGGTTTTTGGCAGCTCTCTGGCCTCAGAGCCCTCCTCTGCCCCTGTTTTCAATTATATACCACATCTTAATCTATTCATCCTGGGCATTTAGGATGTTTTCATAACAAAAAGTGTATATATCTCGTTTAAATAATGCTTTATCCCATAGGGCCAAATTGGAAATTCCTAATGCAGTGTAAGAGGGCACCTTTTTCTCCACATGCTTGCTAATACTTGTTGTTTCTGTTCTTTTTTATGTAGACCATTCTCACAGGTGTGAGATGTCATCTAATTTTGGTTTTGACTCATATTTTCCTGATTATAAGTGATGATGAGCATTTTTTCATGTGCCTATTGCCACAGTCTTCTGTGGAGAAATGTCTGTTGAGCTCTCCTGCCCAATTTTTAACTATGTTAATTTTGTTGAATTGCATGAGTTCTTTTATATATTTTGGATACCAGCAATTGTCAGATGTATTTTCTCAGATTTAGAAGTGTGTCCTTTGTTTTTAATGGCAGTTTCTTCTGCTATGTAGAATGTTTTAGATTAATGTATTCCCATATTTACATTTACTTCTCTTTCTCTGACCTTTATAGACAAATCTTCACAAATCACTGAAGCCAATGTGTTAGACTCTTTTGCCTATATTTTCTGAAATTGATTTTATGGTTTCAGGTCTTATATACATGTCTTCAACCAATATTGAGTTTTGTTTAAGATGTAATTCTAAGGCCTCCCTGGTGGCACAGGGGTTAAAGACACAGTGCTATCAAGCTATAATCAGCCACTGAAGCACAGGCCACCCAGAGAGCCAACCCACATGGCACAGCAGATCCCTCCAATCTCACTGCTCTCCTTAGCAGTGTATTTCAGTAGATCTCCTATTCTGCTCCCCCACTATCTCTGGTGAATCATCTTACACACACACACACCTCTGGCTTATACCACAGTTCATGTATGCATAAATAAATAAATCTTTAAAAATAAAAAAAGATGTGATTCTAGTTCCATTTCTTTACATGTACTATCCAGTTTTCCCAATACCATTTGTTGAAGAGACACTCCTATCTCTAATATACAGTCTCCAAAATAGACTAACTCTTCATAGATTTACTTCTGGGCTCTCAATTTCTGAGAGCCAATTTCTGGGCTCTCTGTTTCTGTTCCAGTACTGTGCTGTTTTGAATACTATAGCTTTATAGTGTAGTTTGAAGTCTGAGAGTGTGATACTCTCAATATTTCTCTTTTTTTCAGGATTGTTTTGGGCATTTGGGGTCTTTTATAATTCTATATGAAGTTTAGTATTGCTTGTTCTATTTTTTTAAAGAATGCCATTGGAGTCTTGGTGCGAATTTCACTGAATCTATTTATTGCATTGCGTAGGATGGCCATTTTAACAATGTTAATTCTTTTACTCCATGAACAGGGAATATATTTCCATTTCTTTGTGTCTTTATTTCTTTTTAACTATGCCTTATACCTTTCATTGTATAGGTCCTTCATCTCCTTTGTTAGGTTTATGCTTAGGTATTCTATTATTTTTTGCAATTGTGAATGAGATTTTCTTCTAACTCATTGTTTACATTAGGAAAACAACTGATTTTTTTACCCTGTAAGATTACTTTATTGATTTATTTCCATTAGATTTTTAGTGGAGTATTTAGAGTTTTCTAAACATATTATCATGTCATCTGCAAGTTAGTTTTACTGCTCTTTTCCTATTTTGGATTCCTTTTATTTCTTCCTCTTGCCTGATTGCTCTAGGTAAGATTTGTACCAGATCTTAGGGAAAACCTTTCAGCCTTTCACCACTGATAATGATGGCAGCTGTGGATTTGTTGTATATTGCCTTTATTTTGTTGAGGTGTGTTCCTTCTATCTGTATTTTGCTGAAATTTGTTTTATCATAAATGGATGCTGGATCTTGTCAAATATTTTCTCTGCATCTATCAATATATCATGATTTCTATCTTTCCTCTTGTTAATAATTCCTTACATTAATTGATTCACATTTGTTGAACTTGCTTGTGTCCTGGAATAAATTCTACTTGGTCATGATGTATAATCCTTTTAATGTATTGTCAAAATTTATTTTGCTAGGGTTTTGTTTAGAACTCTTCATGGTCTTTTCTATTTATAATATTGGAAGATTATATGAATCACTACGAAATTTGCCAGATCTTAAGAGTGAATGAACTAAGTATATTTTCCTTTCATTTGCTGAATGTAGAAGGGTGAGACATATATTGGTGTATCAGTATATTCTATGGATGAGTTAGTATAATTACCAATTACTGCATAAGATAGTAGAGTATCTCTATTCTTCTAGAGTAACTGTGACTACTTATAATATCACAGATACTGTGATATTTCTCACACTGTATGAGCAATAAAGGCAAATATAACAAATCCACAGCCAACATAATACTCAATGGTGAAAAACTGAACGTTTTTCCCATAAGATCTAGTACAAATCCTACCTAGAGCAATCAAGCAAGAGAAAGAGATAAAAGGAATCCAAAAGAAGAAAGAGGTAAAACACAGAATGACCCAGATGAGTAATACATCATCAAAATATGAGACTCTAGTGGCTTATCACTCAAAAAAGGCAGACCATCTTTGAAAACAAATGGCTCCTTAGCAGTGTGACACATTTACATATGTTAGATATATTCTGGCTACCCAACTCCTGGAGGCAGAAAAGCAATGTGAAGTCCCTTTTTCCATCACCATGATGAGTATTACTGGTATGTCAGAGGTATCCTTAATTCCTTAATTGAATTCCCTTTATGTCCTCCAATAGAGTCATAATGTTACCTAACAGAAAGCACCAATGGCCTTAAATATTAGTTAAATTCCTTCTATAATTTTCTTTCTCCTTTGTGTTTATAAATGTTAACTAATTTAATACAATCTAATACAGTTAGTTTCTTTTTTCCATCAAATGAATCTTCTAAAAATAGTCACTGTTTCCTTTAATATAAAAAAGCTGTCCATATATAAAACTATCACTAAGTAGTTCTAAATACAATCCTGAAATCATAAAAGTTCATATTTATAATAAGAAATCATTACATTTAAGCAACTCCACTCATTTCACAAAATGCTTTCCCATGTGTGGCTATATTTAATCCTTATAACAAATCTGAAACTGAGGCAATTATTCTACCCCCACTTTACAAAGAAAGAAATTGAGGCTGAGAAAATTTCTAATATCTCTAAGGTTACACTATCCAGAGTTAATAAAATATGGGCATATATTCTAGATGCATACTTAAATATGCAACTCTTCTTTATCTTGAGTTCCTTTCCAAAATGATAGATAGACAGTATTTATATCTCATACATAAACACAATCCTTCATAAAAAAAAAAGTGTGGGGGGAGACATAAATTCTCTCACCATAGTAAAAGAACAAACATTGAGATAACTCTTAGTAGGAAGAATAACATGAGTCAATGACAGAACATGACATTTTCTTTTATCTAGTACACAACAAAAAAATTCAGAAGAATCTAATATAAGAGCTATCCAAGTTGTGAAATGTTCCTAGACTCTAATTCTCCCCTACTGTGTGACATCCTTGGCAGAACACAGTGGCCTAACTCTTCTGCCTTAATCACAGAATAACTCAACATGCTAACAGCAGTTAACTTCAACATATGGTACACATGCAGGTACCATATGGCACAGATACATAGTGATGACATTTAACTCGTGTAAATTCAAATATGCAAGGTCAGATAAAAAAATTAAAAATAAACAAGTTTAGGTGGCATGGCTCTAAATAAAAGCCAACTACTTCATCTGGCAAAAAAGCCAAAGAAACAGAAATTCCTTTCAATGCTTGGTAGTAAAACTGTGTATTGGACTTCTTAGGGCAGTGCAGTACACATACTCATTCTCAAAAAGTATAACCTTCATGAGGAATTTGAGCCATTCTTCCAGAGTGATCGTGACTACTTGTAATTTTTGTCATAAAATATGACTATGGAGCCTAACTATAGAATAAAATAATGGGTAGTGGGGGAAGGCAATAGGCAAAAAGTAATCAAAGACAAGGCCTATTCTCCTAGAAGCAAAGGTTGCCTATGAGAAACAAACCTAATGTAACCTCATGAACTATAGAGAAGGAAGTCATGGATCCCAGATGAGTAATGGAATCCATCATCCCCATTGAATGGACTCTGATAAGTAAAAACCTCACACTGACTAATGAATACAGCTACACATGGCTGTGTGTTTTGACACTAAGACAGAAGCAGAACTACAGTCAACTAGTTTCTTCTTTAATGGATTGAGTTACACAGGAGGACTCCAAAAATACTGCCAAGCTAAAGGAGTCACATTTTCAAAGAATTTCCCCTAAATAGATTTCACACTCTTCTTTGCTCTGCACCCCCACCTCCATCCTATTCCCTTTTGCTTGCTTGAAAAGACAATCATGGCATTAAGTGATTAAGTGTTTCTTTTCTTCTGACTCATAGTTCATAAAACCACAGCATGAATTTCAATTAGTTTTTCTTCTAATGTGAAGGCAAAAAAAAAAAGAGAGAGAAGAAAAAAATCAGACCTTGTATAACAGAGTTTGGAAGAAGAACTGTCAATATCTACATGCAGTTTTTCCATTGAGGCAAAACTGGTAGGATGATGAATGAGCCCAAGATTCAAATGTTCCCTGAATGAGCAGTTTCTACACTAATTCCCTGTTTGACATTTTCTGTCAAACTAGATAAGCATGCAACAGGAAAGATTATTTGCAGTTAGAAACCTTAGTTCCAAGTTCCAGTTGATTGGTTCCTAGCTGTAAAACTTTGGACAAATCACAAAAACTTACTAATAATTCCCTGCTTCCTCATCTATAAAATGGAGAAAAAATATTAATACCTACATCACAAGCTGGCTATGAAGATTAAAGGAAATTGCACATATGAAACTCTTTGAAAAGTATGAAACACTATGTATAAAAGATAATGCACAGTGGAAACTTGGGGGGGGGGGTGCTAGAGATGGGCTATCCAGGTTAGAACCATTGTTTCACTACTTCCTAACTGTGTGATTTAAGAATACTTGACTTTTTGATTCCTCAATTTCTCTTCTATAAATGCAGATGTTGTGATGCTGTGATGATTAATTAAGTATTTAGACTAGTGCTTGGCACACTGAAAGCACTACTTAAATGTCAACTATTATCATTATGTAACTGTTATTGGTGTTTTTGTTGAATAATAATGACAGCGATGTGAGTAAAGGGAAAAGAGAAAGAGATAAGCAACAAAAAGAAAATGATGGCACTACCCAAAGTAAAGTCTTTCTTAAGAAAGGAAATAGTGTGTGTAAATAATCCTGCAGACTTCAGAATTTAAAAGGCCCAATTATTTCTACAAACTGCATAGCAAAAAGGAAAGAAAGAATGTTCAACAGTTAGAGTACAGCCAGTTCCTTAACACACCAATTGTTTCAGCATATTTTTCTCTGGAGCACATCTCAAAACACACTTTGAGAATTACTTTGTGACCAAAAGGGGAGAAAGGAGCATATGACACTCAGGATTAATGAGATCACCTAATAGGCAAAAGTGCCTCATTATACTCAAGCAAGGGATGGGAGGAGTGGCGCTTTATTCATTCATTAGCAATCCCTAAAATTAAAACACTATAAAAAGGTAAAAATAAAATATACATAAACATGCCCATGGTATCTATTCATTTCAGACCTATAAATAGGTCACAGTGTTTGTCTTAGAAGATAAAAAGCTTAACCTTTTCCCACTATTGAAAATAACAGACTGGGGGAGGGGGCATAGAGTGGAAAGGTGGGGAACTTCCCCCACAACTCTTCACCTATCTTTTGGGTCTTTCCATTAAATATTAATCTTAAGAGGAAGTGAACAAGGAGTAGGAGAGGAGGACAATAGAAATAACATAGCTGTGTTATTTTCATTTATCCTGCTCTTACAATATGCCTGCACTGTAATAAGAATTTTACATGCGGGGCCCATCCTGGTGGAGCAGTGGGTTAAGCGCTGAACTATGAAGCAAACCGCAACCACTGCAGCACGAATTCGATTCCTGGCCAGAGAGGTGACACACATAGCACGACAGACTTCTCCTGTCTCACCCACTGCCCCCCTCAGCAGTGTATTTCAGTCGATCTGCCTGTTTTGCTCCCTGCTCTGTCTCTGGTGAATCCTCTCACCTCCCATGACTCTGGCTTTTACCCCAGCTCTTGTATGAATAAAAAAAAATTTACATGCATTATCTCATTTACTTACTAAGTATCCTTCAGAAATAGGATTTATTAGGTTTGCATAAATGAATAACTTGTCCAAGGTCATACAGATAGAAAACACTGAATCTGGATCCAAGTCCAGGTCTACCTGATTCCAGGAAAAGTACCTTATACACATGTTTTATTGATGTTAGGAAATTCCTTATTTTTCACACAAAAGAGGCCAATGTGTAGGGACTGTTGTGGTTATTAAAACAAACACCCATTTCATGTCCATACAAATGGAAATCTGTTTTTGTTGTTCTTCATGGTATTTTTTTCCTAAAAAGATAACATGAAAAAATTATAAATGGAAGCGACAAGTACCTTTTCTGAGAGAGTTCAAAGTCCAAAAACACTAAAAGAATGTACAAGGAAGAGATTTCACATGCAAAGACAAGCTAACTGATCCGAAATGGGTGGGTTGCTCTCCAGCAGCTCCAGAAATAAGCTATAGAATTGTCTCATAGTGACTAAGACACAAACTGTTTGGGGCTGTTGCTATCGCTTCACCCTGCAATCGACCATGATGCAGGGCTGTGTGTCATTAATAATCATTAGTGTGAGGATTACAGGTGCTATAGCAGCTGTTGCCTGGCAGGAAAATTGGCAGCATCTGAGAACACAAACCAGGTGGTAATTTTCATCATGGGACAATTCTCAGAAGATGCCCAGCCTGATTCAAATGTGTTCACTCTCCTAGCCTTCCCATGTCATGGGATCACCACAGCTAGCTCTTGAGAGAGTTAAACACCCCTACATGCTCTCATTATCCCACAATTTAACCTCACCAAAGCTTCTGTAGGGTAAAGGTTGATCAGGTATTTCCACCCTCCCACCACTGATGATGGACACCTGCGGTGCTGCGAGCATTCCAGGGTGGGCATGCGCAAGTGGGTGCACCTGTGTTGGACACGGGCATAAATGGGTGGCGTCATGAGGACGCCAGAACTGTGAGAACTGCGAGCACCAACAGCCAGGACTGTGAGGACGGACCGAGAGAACCGACAGCAGCAACAGCAGAGAGAGAAGAAGCAGCCAAGAGGGTGAGATGTGCTGGGGGCTGGGAGCCTGCCAGCCTCCCAGCCCCCCGGCACCCATGCCTGCCATGTACCTGGCCACCTCTACTATATAAAGTATGAAAAGCCACCGAGGGCTCCAAGAGACACCTTCCTTGACCTGTCTGCCCAGAACCGTCCTGAACCCTGCTCCAGTGCCACTCCCATCCTGCTGCTACAGCTTCCATCCCACTGTATTTTGTTTGTCTATATGTATTCCTTCTTTGCTAGACTGTGAGTTCTTTAGAGGACAGAAGATATGTTTTATTCATCTTTGTGTATCTAGCACCCAGAACATGATAGTTGCTCAGTTTTTGTTGAATGAATAAGCAAATAAATGAATGAACAGAAAGAAGGTTGGATGGATGGCTGGTGGGTTGCCTGACTTGATGAGTAGATAGGAATGCCTAAAAGCATAACTTTTCAATCAACTTTTACTCTCAAAAACTGACCTTGGAACTTTCATGAGACTATCACTTTATCTTTGGAAAATATTTTATTACTTTTATAATGTGTTTTCATACTCACAACCAAATTTAATTCTCAAAAGTCTTTAATGGCATGTAGAAAAAATGTGATCCGCCCATTTCAGAAATGAAGGAAATAACTTATAAAAGATAAGTGACTTTCCCCATGTCACAATAATATGACAGTGACAGTCACAGAGTCAGAGTGTAATCCAGGTCTCCTCAATATGTCAGTGCAGGTGATTTCCTCCACTATACTACTTCACTCCTAGACATTACTTCCCTACTACTAGAGAAGCAACTCGATTCAGGATGGGGCTCCACTCTCTGTGACAACTAAGAAGTCACACTGAGCAGGCACCTATATGCTTACAACACAAAACACAGAAGCCTGAAGCTTTCCTGCCTATTTGTTCTCTGCTTACTGATAAAGGAAACTGGCATTTATTATTTTTTAAGATTTATTATTTATTTATGCATACAAGAGTTGGGGTACAGGCCAGAGTCGCAGGAAGTGAGAAGATTCACCAGTGAGAGTGGGGAAGCAGAACAGGCAGATCAACTGAAACACACTGCTGAGGAGAGCAGCAGGCGAGGCAGGAGAGGTCTGCTGCGCCATGTGGGTCCCCTCCCTGACCAGTGCTCACACTGCTGCGCAGCAATGCTACACAGTGTGGTACTCAACCTACTACACCATCAAAGAGGCCAAAGCTGATGACAAAGCTGATGACTGTAGCGGCAGGAAGGTGGTGGCACTGGAGCAGGGTTTGGGATGGTTCTGGGCAGACGGGTCAAGGAAGGAGAGTCTTTGAGCCCTTGGTGGCTTTTATGCTTTTATTAGTAGAGGTGGCCAGGTAAAGGCAGGCAGGGGTGCTGGGGGGCCGGGGGGCTGGCAGCCCTCCCAGTCCCCAGCGCGTCTCACCCTCTTGGCTGCTTCTTCTCTCTGCTGCTGCTGTCGGTTCTCTCGCTGTTCTGTCTGTGGGTCCTCACAGTTCTGGCGTCCTCATGACACCACCCATTTATGCCCGTGTCCAACACACTTGCGCATGCCCACCCTGGAGTGCTCACAGCACCGAAGGTGTCCATCATCAGTGGTAGGAGGGTGGAAATACCTGATCAACCTTTACCCTACAATGACAAAGAGGCAATTAGTGTCCCACAGTATACTTTCACAGTTCTCAGTGGTGTCAGATGAGAAAGCAGGCCATGAAGGCCATATGTGGTGAGCATGAACAAGTCTTCATGACAACAACAGGAGATACACAGGTACCAAGAGCAGTGGTGTCCAGCAGCAGCAGCCTCCCCCCCCGTGCTCCAGCCACAGCAGAGTGCCCATGTATAGCCAGTGGCCAATAAGAGGCCACTGAGTGGCCAGAGAATGACACCCCTTTCCCCCCAGGAGCGCTATTGGCATTTATATGATTTATAGAC
This sequence comes from Galemys pyrenaicus, assembly GCA_019455555.1. Taxonomy (NCBI): domain Eukaryota; kingdom Metazoa; phylum Chordata; class Mammalia; order Eulipotyphla; family Talpidae; genus Galemys; species Galemys pyrenaicus. The sequence continues at coordinate 1,709 of JAGFMF010011796.1, read as the reverse complement.
AAAGCTGGCACAGGGTCAAGTTTAGGCCTAGTTTACAAAATTGTGTTTTAGCAACTGAAAACTATATATCCAGGTGACATGCCACTACTGCTCTCCACACATGAGGACTACATCTCAAGGCTACATGTTACCTACTACATCACCTGTGCTGGACGGTCATGGCAGAAAACAATCTGAGAAACTCTGAGAAAACTGTTTTCCCACAGGTCTATGACTGGAATAAATATACTATATATGATCAACATTTATTTGTCGGAAAACCCAGAGGATATACCACTCATCAAAGCAATCGGGAGCATTAAGTGGCTCTCCTCTGCACGCTAGAGAGAGTAAATGGCGGGAAAGGTCAACATGGACTGTTGCTCCTGAAGCAATAGAAACCAGATGGCAGCATTTAACTGCCAGAAGACAGGAGTTTACAATTATTGCAACAGGCTGCAAGGTTAAAGCAGCAGCCAAAGGCCTTGACCTCAGAGAGCTGTGGCGATGTTTAATAAAGTATCCTAGTGGCAGAAAGGGAAGGGAGTCAGCCAACAAAGATACAGCTGGATATACATAGTCAAAAGAAAATTTTAAAAGGACATGCAGAAGGCTGAGGAAGGTGAGATGCATAGTAAGTCACCATCTCTTCCCTAGATTCCATCTTTGAACCAGTTTTCAGTACTGAACCTATTGCCCATATACTGGCAACACCAAAGCAAATGTTTGCTATAATAGTTCACCTAGTCTTTCGCAAAGGGACCCTTGACCATTTGGTTGAGTCAATATGACATTAGGTGCTTGGCCTTTCAAGTAAAAGTTACTGAGTGTAGGCATCTAAAACTGACTCCCTCCTATCTACCTCAGGTTAAAAATTAAAAAAACAACATTGCATCCTGGGGGGAATGTCTAAAGAATGTAGAAATGGCAGTCCTTTTATCGTTCATTTAATTCACCAGTTGGCCCTTGTAGAAACTGGATGGTTCATGAAAATGACTTCATACTAAGATAAACTCAATCCATTATTGTCTCCCAATTTAACCACCCCCCCCAGGTAGGAATGTTGCTAGGGTAGATTTATATGTAATCAAATAAATATATGCATTCATACATTTGACTTGGTGAAAATATTCTTTCTATCTGTAGGGTCAGAGAATGATCAGGTATTTCCACCCTCCCACCACTGTGATAATGGACACCTGCAGTGCTGTGAGCATTCTAGGCTGGGCATGCGCAAGTGGGCGCACCTGAGTTGGGACACGGGCATAAATGGGCAGTGTCATGAGGATGCCAGGACCAACAGACAGAACTGCGAGGACCGACCAACAGAACCGACAGGACGAGGAGCAGCAGCAGTAGAGAGCAGTAGAAAGCAGCCGAGAGGGTAAGATGCACCGGGGGCTGGGAGGCCTCCTATAAATTTTATTTTTTTTTCAATTAGACTATTTTTTTAATATAAAATATTTTAAAATTTATATATACTTGCCATCAATTGTAATCCCCATGTACTCCCCATCACTATCTCACCAGTGCACTATCACCTCAGTCCCTCATGCTCCCATCTTCCCTCAACCCTCTCTCTCCCCTCCCCACCAGGTGTCCCAAGTCTGTCCTTGTCTCCTCATTTTTGATTTCTGTGTCTTTATTGCTGTTATTGTTATTATTGTTGTTCTTATTCCTTTCCTTGATCCTCCTTTGGTTCCCTTATGTTCCTCCTAGGGGAGGAACCA
>JAGFMF010011794.1:17011-30647 GCA_019455555.1 Galemys pyrenaicus | reverse complement strand
GGTCTCTGTCTCTCGGTCCCAATATTGAGGCTCCATTTGCTCCACCCACAGGGCTCCTGGCTCCACTCTCAGACTTGGAGAGTCGCTGTCAAACCGCTGGATTTGCGTGTCATCCAGGTAGCCCACTTCCACATGTCGGGGCTTCCCGAGGCCCGGCCGGGACACCGCGGTGTAGAAATACCTCAGGGAGTGGGAGCCTGGGGGCCGGGAGGGGTGAGGCCCGTCCTGGCTGGATCCTCCTGGCAAGGAACACGGAGTGATAGGACACAGAGGGGAGAAAAAGGCAACAGGGCTGGTGAGATTGGTAAGGGGCAGCAGGGCAGAGAAGGGCCAGATTTAGTGAGGACAAAGAAGGGCAGGAGGTTGGGTGGGGGATAAAGGACCAGTCTAGGGCTGGGCAGAGGAGGGGCATAGAGACTGGAGGACACATGCCTTTCCTGATGTCCTGCACCTGCCCTAATGGGGGTCCCCTCCCTCCTCTCTTAGGCATTGGCCTTTCACTTCCAGCCCCAGACTCACCAGCCCAGGTCTCAGTCAGGGTCAGGGCTGCCAAGAGCAGCAGGAATCGTCTTGATGGCATCGTCATCTGCTTCCTCCAGGTCTGTGAATCCTGCAGGCTCATGGAGACTTTTTAACTGGGAAGGCAGTGCTGCTGATTGGCTTCTCTGGAAATCCCCAGGCAATGGGGAGTGAGACCTGGCTTGAGTCAGGAGTCAGCAGGCAGGAGGACAAGACACAGGCTGTGAGAGGGAAACTGGGGAATCCCCACAAGTAGCCTCCCCCAGCCCAGCACCAACCTAGGTGCTGAAACCCTGAGGACCACACCCAGGGACCTGGGACTCTCCCTTTCCCCTCCTCTCCTGCACCAAGAGCTTTGTCAGACTGTCTCCCTGAGTCCAGGCCCAGGGGCAGAGTCAGCAAAAGGACCCAAAAGCAGACACAGTATGAAACAGTAAGTGGATTGATTTACACAGAGAGAGAAGTGGAGAGGGAAGGAGAAAGAGAGAGACTTCACAGACTGGCACACGGCCAGATGCCATCTGTCCTACCCCAGGTAGCGTCCAGGGAGCAGAGACGGAGCTCCAAGCAAAAGTCATAAGTGGCATATTGGTGGCTCCTCCGCAGACACCCCTTTCCTCCAATGGTTTAGTTGCCAAATACTGAGCTGGACACTTGTCAAAGTGACAACAGTTCAACTGCCATAAGTCCCGCAGTCATCTGGTCCGAAGCCCTGGGCGGCTTGACTGCCAGAAGCCTCAGCTCGGCCCTATTTCTCATCAGCCCGACTCAGGGCTGGAGTTTGAGAAGCTCCACCTTCCACCATCAGCTTCCACCATCCAGCCAGTCAGCTGCCTGTGCACGCCACCCAATGGCCCAGAGACCACTCTCACTCTTCCTCTTGCAATGTTTTTCACCATATCAGTGGTGATGAGAACCAGATGTCTGGATGTTGGGCTGGCCTCAGAAGATAGTTTTCTTTGCAGTGTATTCACTGGAAATATATGTCGTGAGACATTGTCTGAACATAACCTGTGTGGAAAAGGCCTCCATTTCTAGAAAATAGTCCATCAATTCAAGCCAAAAAAATCTCAGCAATGGCTAAGAGAGATTCCTATTAAAGGAGGTCAAGCTTGTTCAGGGTGGTAGGGCTGGTCATTTTCTCTTTAAAGATTTACTTTACTTATACATACAAGAGCTGGGGGACAGGCCAGAGGCACAGGGTAGGTGAGAGGATTCACCAGAGACAGAGTGGGGAGCAGAACAGGCAGATCTGCTGAAGCCCACTGCTGAGGGGAGCAGGGTGAGGCAGGAGAGGTCTAAGGCACCATTTGGGTCCCCTCCCTGGCCGGGGATCGAACTCATGGGCTGCTGTGCCGCAGATGCTTCACAGTGCAGGATTCAATCTGCTGTGCCTCCAGGGAGGCCCATTTTCTCCATTTTCAACTCAAATACTACTCTATCGAATATCATAGTAAAATGTGTTTTTAAACTAAATCTAACTCCAACTTATTTTATTTCTATTTTTGTATAAATTCATAGGATAGACTAAGTAGGATTTCTGTTGACTTTGAAGTTTCCATATAGGATCTTACACTGAGCTCTCAACATTCTGCCTGCCCGAGCCCTGGGAGCCAGCTACTGAGGAAGCAGTGAGGAGCAAGCTTTGAGCCAGAGGATGGCACACATACCCAACTGGATGTTAGAGGGTGGAGCTTTTCTCAGCTGATGAGAATAGGGAGTAGCATCTGGGTGCAGTGTTCATACTTTTGGGTAGAGTGCTTCTTCTCGAGGTCCCCAAGGATTTTTTCTCTAGGGTCACCAGAACTGCCAATGGAGATAAGCTTCCTATTCTCCTGAGGAGGGGGTGGGCGGGCTGCCTCTGAACCTGATAGGCCATGTGGCAGGCACTTTTCTCCCTGGTCTTCTGAATCTCCACTCTCAGAAGGTCTCAATTGTGACATTTCAGTCAAAACTTGGTAATGTGATCATATTTCCAATTCTCTACTTAAGGGGGAACAAAATTCCTTATTGAAATTCTGCAAAGGAACACATTGTCCTGAGTAATAAGAATATTACCCTTTTCATATTATGATGATATAAAGGAGAGAGAATAAGTAAAAGTTTAGTTCTGTTTACAATTAAACACAATTAAATATTGATGCAGATCATGGTCAGTTAAAAGAAAAAAAATTTCTTTGAATTAGCAAACAAGAAAGGTCCAGTAACATTTCAAACAAAGATGTATCAAGTTCATTCAGCTCTATGTAGAAAACTCTCAATCTTGAGCTCTGGGAATTAGCCTAGGTTCTAAAATATGGGTAAGGTCCTTCTGTTAACTTCTTCAGAAACAATTTCTGCAAATGATAACTCTGACATAATCACTAAAAAGATCTGAAGATAATGTAGTTGGAAGGAAATCTGTTCAACATTATAATTTACAACCTTTCAAAAGAGCAGCCAGAATTGATGAGCGATATTAAATCAGGCATGAGTTTTCAAATAATACATTTTAGAACACGGATATCAATATTCATGTATATACTAAGGTTAAACATTTCTCTCAAGCAGCAATGCTTACAATTAAGTTCCACTATACCAGACAACTATTAATTAGGTCAAATTTGTCTAGTGTCTTTTCCATAAAGAAAGGCAGAAATTATATGGAGTCACTTAGGAGCACTACTGAGTTTCAAACAAAAGTCTTAAATTTGTTTGTTTTTTAAAGATTTATTTATTTATGCATACAAGAGCTGGGGTCCAGGGCAGAGTCATGGGAGGTGAGAGGATTCACCAGAGACAGAGTGGGGAGAAGAACAGTCATATTGATGGAAACACACTGCTGAGGGGAGAAGCCAGCCAGGCAGGAGAGGTCTGCTGCGCCATGTGGGTCCCCTCCAGGCCTGGGATCGAACTTGCACTGCTGTGCAGCAGATGCTTCAGAGTGCAACTCTCAACCCACTGCACCACCAGGGAAGCCCCAAAAGTCTTAAATTTAAAACATGCTTAGACTCCTGGGAAATTTTATTATAAGTTTTAGAGAGTATACCATTTAGCTGCCCAATGGTGACAATTTAAGATATCAAAGCTCCACCAGCTCAACACTAACAGAACTAGACCCGCACCATCTTCTACCTCATTCCAGAAGGTATGGAATTTTTTCTCCTGCCAAGCCATAGCTTATGATTTCCGTTCCACAGTTGGAATTGTTAATCTTACAAAACCTTTCATTTCACAGCGCCCATATTATCCAATGACCAAAGACACAAGTAATTCACCTCAGGTGGCTGCTCTATGCAGCATGTATCAGCACCAGTGATACAGGCTAAAAGGAAAAAAATTGTGCTCCACGGGCAAATCTAGAGATGTACATGTTTCAAAACAAACACTAAAATCCAAATTAGTTTTCATTAACCACAGATTATCTCAGACTTATGCATACAAGAGCTGGGGTACAGGCCAGAGTCATGGGAGGTGAGAGGATTCCTCTCACCTGGAAACACTTGTGTCACTTTCCATTTTAGGGACCTCCCTATTCTTCATCTGATCCCCCTTCCTGGACTAACATTTGCCTCCTTTCCTCTCATCATGTCTTCATTCCTTTTATGTTCCCTGCATTCCCTTCTGAGCTCTATGAAGAGCCTCTCTTCTGTTTTCCCATGTTCTCATTCCCTACTGCCTTCTTAGAGCAACCTGGGATACCTGTTCTTCCAGTGTTCCTCTTCCTTACAATGGTTCTTCTTTAAGGGTTAACTCTTCCTACTACTTCACCACATCCCTTCTCTACTCCTCCTAAACTCTGTCCTGTAGTCTCACCTGTCTCTCTCTCTTTGCACTGTAAATTGTAAAGTCTATATCCACCAACTGAGAAGGACTTATCTCTATAGCACCTGCTATCTTGGTTAATGTCCTCGTTATATTCAGAGGACACTGTCTAATCAGTGTATGCTAATCTTCCAAATATCATCTGGATTCATGTCCTTGTAAAATCTACAAGTTTGAATAATCCTTTGAAGAAACTCACACAAATTCTCTTTTGTTGAAGTCTGATATTTTACTGTAACTCCTTTGTTTAGGAACTCCCTGCCTCAGCTCTATTAATAAGTCCATCTTGTAGTGTTCTATCCACCCACTGGAAATTGGCAAAGCAGACACTGCTGTACCCGTGGCAACTCTTGACTAAATTTGGTGCACTGTCTGGTATGAGGGAGAGAAGCTCTTCTAGTGATATGGCAGGGGTGGGGAGTGGGGGTGAGTCCTCATTACCCCCCTAGATACCTGGACTTATGCTCATCCCTGTGGCAACAGAAGATGGTACCTCAGACACAGCTCCAGAGCCTCCTCTCCACTCCTCCACTCCTGTCCCGCCTCAGCCTGGTGCCAGGGCTGCTCACAGGGCATCTTCATCCCCCTACAACATAAAGGAATGCTGAATCTTTTCAAATGCACTTCAGGTATCTATTGGTATGGTCATATTTTAGTTGCCTTTTGTTGATGTGGTCAAGTATATTGATTGATTTACAGATGACGAACCATCCTTGTGTCTGATATAAAACCCACTGGTTCATTATGTGTAATCCTTTCAGTGCATTGTTGGGTTTCATTTGGTAAGATTGTACTGAGTGTTCTTGCGTCTGTATTCATTAGGGAGATTGGTCTATAGTTTTGTGTTGCTTTTTCATCTTTGCTTGGTTTGGGTCTAGCTAAATTCTGACCTCATAAAATACCTTGGGAGTATTCCTTATTGCTCAATTTTTAAACAGTTTGAGCAGGATAGGTATTAGTTTGCCTTTGAACCTTTGGTAGAACTTATGAAGCCATCTGGTCCTGGAGTTTTGTTTTTTGGGAGGTTTGGATTACTGTTTCAGTTTTCTTGCTTGTGACTTGTTTATTCAAGTCTTGTATTTCTGCTCTATTTAGCCTTGGATGATTACATAATTCTAGGAATCTGTCCATGTCATCTAGGTTGTCAAACTGGTTTGCCTATTAATATTCACAGTAATCTCTTATCTGAATCTCTACAGTATCTGTTGTAACTTCTCCTCTTTCATTTTCGGTCATATTTACTTGAGTTTTCCCCCTCTTTTTCTTAGTGAACTTAGCTGAAGATACTTAGCGGTGTATATTTTCAATTAACTAGCTTTTGGTTTCATTGATCTTTTGGACTGTTATTTTTATTTCTATTTCTTTTTTTTTCTCTATTTTTTATTACTTCTCTTCCCCTGCTCACTTTTGGATTCTTTCCCCATCTTTTTGTAGTTCCTCAAGTTGAGAGACAAGGTTGTTGATTTGGTTCTTTCTTGGGCCTTGATGTCAGCCTATATTGCTATGTACTTCCCGCTTAGTACAGCCTTTGCTGTGTCTAGTGATATCTTTCCAATTTCTTTGGCAATGTTTTGTAATTTTCTTTGTACAGGTCTTTCTCCTCCCTTGTAAAGCATTCAAATATTTTTTTACACAATTGTAAATGGGATGGTTTTCCTTTTTTTAGCGATTCCACATTATGTATTTTGTCTTCTGTTTTTCTTTATTTCCTCATTCATTCATTCATTCATTCATTTATCTATCTTACAATGTTTGCTTTCTTGTCTAGATGTAGTCCTCATAGAGTTTCTACCATCAATTCACCCGGGCCCCATAACCAAAGTTCCTTGTGCTCCTCCCTTCTTGGCCTTGATCCCAATCCCTCCCTCTTCCCTGCAGATGACTCTGATTTGTAGTTGTCTGTTATTTTCGTTTTGTTTTGTAGTGATGTTGTTGTTGTTCTGTTATTTTTTCCTTTGGTCCCCTATAATCCTCCTAGAAGTGAGACCATCTGGTATAATGGGATGGTTCTCTTGATTTCTTTTTCAGACTGTTTGTATATCAGAGGATTACTGATTTTTGTGCATTGATTTTGTAACCTGCTACTTTACTGAACTGGTTAATAGTTCTAATTAGTTTTTATGTGGCGTTTTTAGGATTCTCACGATGTATTTCCAAATCATCTGCAAATAGTGACAATTTTACTTCTTCTTTCTCTATTTGGTTTCCTTGTATGTCTTTCTCATCGAATTGCTCTAGCTGGGATTTCCAGTATTGTATTGAAGTCATGTTGAGAGAGGACATCCTTGTCTTGTTCCACATCTTGATGGAAAGTCTTTCAGGTTTTCACCATTAAGGAAGATACTAGCTGTGGGTTTGTCATATATGGCTTTTATTAAGTTAAGGTTTTCCTTAGAAATTCCCAAGAATTTCAAGGGCCTTCATCAAAATGGATGTTGAACTTTGTCAAATGCTTTCTCAGCATCTGCTGATATGATCAAATGGGTTTCAGTTCTCTTTTTGTTGATGTGGTAGATTACAATGAATGTTTTTTAGATGATGAACCATCCTTGTGTCCCTGGAATAAATCTCACATGGTCACGGTGTATTATCCTTTTGATGCATTTAGTTTACAAGGATTTTATTGAGGATTTTTGCATCTGTGTTCTTTGTCAATATTTAGGGAAATAATATTCTTTTTTGTGTGTGCTGTCTTTGACTGGTTTTGGTATTATTGTAATTTTGGCTTTGTAATACGTATTTGGTTGTATCCTTCTTTCTTGGTTTTTTGAAAGTGTTTTTGTAGGATAGGCACCGGTTCATCTTTGAAAGTTTAGTAGAACTTATTTGTGAAACCATCTGTTCCTGGACTTTTGTTTTGGGGAAGGTTTGATTATTGTTTCAATTTCACTGCTTGTAATTGGTTTGCTTAGGATTTCTACTTACTCTTTATCCAGCTTTAGATGATTGTATAGTCCTAAGAATTTGTCCATCACTTCCAAACTGTTGAGCTTGTTCACATATAAATGCTCATAGTAATCTCTGATTATCCTTGAATTTCTGCTGTGCCTGTTGTCATTTCTCCTCTTTCATTTACAAACCTATTTAATTGGGTTTTCTCCCTTTTGGTTTATTGTGAGCCTGGCTGAGTTTCGTCAATTTTGTTTATTTCTTCAAAGAACTACCTTTTGGTTTCAAGGATCTTTTGGTTTCATTGTCTTTTTTTTTCCAACAATATTTCTATTTTATTTAGTTCTGTTTGTATTTTAATTATTTCCATTCTTCTACTAGCCTTTGGAGTTTTGTTGTTTTGTTGTGCTTTTCCTAGTCCTTGGAGCTCTAAGATAAGGGCTTTTTTGGAGGGGGGAGTTTCTTTCTTGTTTTTTGGTGTGGGCCTGTATAACTGAAAACTTTCCTCTAATTACTGTTTTTGCTATGTCTCATACATTCTGGGAAGTTGTGTCCTCATTGTCATTCATCTCAGGTATGTTTCAATTTCTTCCTCGATTTTCCTCATTGATCCAGTGGTCTTTCAGTAGCAGGTCCTTCATTTTCCATGAAATAAGGGGATACCTTTTTTTTTTTTGTAAATAATTTCTAATTGGATGCCTTTATGGTCAGAGAAGACGATTGGTATGATTTCAGTCTTCATGTATTTGTTAATGTTTGTCTTTTGGCCCTGGAGAATGATCCATGTGCAGTTGAAAAGGGTATGTATTGGGTCTTTTTGTGCAATTTCTATTGATGTCTGCCAGGCCCATGTGGTCTTGTGCAATAGTAGGACTATTGCATCCTTTTAGGACTATTTGTCTCATTGATCTGTCTCTTGGTGAAAGTGGAGTGTTGAAGTCTCCTACCACGTCTGTATTTTCTCTAGTGTCTGTTTTTAGAGATGATAGTAATCATCTAATGTGTTTTAGAGCTCATTTATTTGGTGAGTATATATTAATGAGTGTTACGTCTCCCTGGTGTTTTGTGTCCTTGATCACTATATAGTGAATATCTATGTCTATTATCATCTTTTTTTTATTTTTTTGAGTGGATATATTTTTAAAATTAATTTATTTATACTATATTTGACATCAATTGTGGCCCCCATGGAATTCCCACCACCATTTCACCAGTGCTCGTCACCTCAGTCCCTTGTGCTCATTCTGCCTTCAACCCAGTCCCTCTCCCCCCTCCCACAAAGTGCCATTGATTTGTCTTTGACTTTTTGTTCTTGTTTTTTTGTGGGGGATTTTTATTGTTTTTGTTCTTTTCTTTGAGCCCTTTTTTGTTCCTTTATATTCCTCCCAAAAGTGAAACCATCCAATAATTTTTCCTTGCCATCTGCCTTATTTCATTGAGCGTAATCCCTTCTAGCTCCATCCATGTTTCTACAAATGACTCTAGTTTATCTTTTTTGACTGCTGAATAGTATGCCATTGTGTATATGTACCACATCTTCAGTCATCTATTTTTGGGCATTTGGGTTGTTTCCAGGTCTTACCAATTAGAAATAGTGCTGCAATAAACATAAGGGTACAGGTATTCTTTGGGATCAATGCTTTTGTGTCCTTTGGATAGATTCCCTAGGAGTGGTATTGCTGGGTCATAGGGTCGCTCTATTTTTTGTAGACTGAGGAACCTCCATAAGGCTTTTCATAGTGGCTGGATTAACTGGCATTCCCACCAGCAGTGTAGTAGAGTTCCTTTTTCTCCACATCCTCGCCAACATTTGTTGTTGTCAGTTTTTTTGATATGTGCCATTATTGCTGTTGTAAGGTGGTATCTCATTGTGGTTTTAATTTGCATTTTCCTGATTATGAGAGATGTTGAGCTTTTTCTCATGTGCCTGCTGGTCATTTACATGTTCTCTTTGGAGAAGTGTCTTTTAAGTTCTTCTGCCCCTTTTTTTTTACTTTTTTTTTCTGAGTAATTGTTTTATTTTCTTATTCTATTTTTTCCCTTTAATTTATATATATTTGACATCAATGGTAAAGCCCATTTTCTGACTGGGATGTTTACTTTGTTTTGTTTTTTTTTTTTTTGAGTCTTGTGAGTTCTTTGTATGTCTTTGTGATCAGTCCTTTATCAGTTTTGTGAAGTGCTAAAATTTTTTCACAATCAGTGGTGTGTCTCTTTATTTTGCCTAATGTTTCTTTTTCTGTACAGAAGCTTTTTTTTATTAAAATATTTTAAAATTTACATATACTTGCCATTAATTGTAATCCCCATGTATTCCCCATCACCATCTCACCAGTGCACCATCACCTCAGTCCCTCGTGTTCCCATCTTCCCTCAACCCTTCCCCTCCCCTCCCCACCAGGTGTCCCCAGTCTGTACAGAAGCTTTTAAACTTGATGTAGTCCCAGCTGTTTATCTTCTCTTTCATTTTTATTGTTTTGGGGGTGTCACTGAGAGGTATGTCTTGTAGCATTTTACCTATGTTTTCTTCTATATATTTTGTGGTTTCAGGTCTTACATTCAATTCTTTTATCCGTTTTGAGTTGATTTTTGTACATGGTGTGAAGTAGTGGTCTAGTTTCTTTTCTTTATTTTTTTGCATGTGACAGACCAGTTTTGCCAGCACCATTTATTGAATAAGCTGTCCTTGTCCCATTGCATAGTCTTTGCTCCTTTGTCAATAAATACGTGTCCATAAATGCATGTTTTACTTCTGGGTTTTCTATTCATTTCCATTGGTCCATGTTTGCCTTTGTTCCAGTACCAAGCTGTTTTAATTACTATTGCTTTGTGGTAAAGTTTGAAGTCTGGCAGTGTGATACCTCCCTTCCCCTTCTTTTTAGTCAGAAGAACTTTGGCTAACTGAGGGTTTTTTTGTGTCTCCATATGAATTTCATCAATATTTGGTCTATTTCCTTGAAGAATGTCATTGAGATTTTTATTGGATTGCATTGAATCTGTAGATGGCTTTTGGTAGGATGTCCATTTTGATATTGATTCTTCCAATCCATGAACAGGGGATGTTTTTCCATTTCTTTGTGCCTCTTCTACTTATTTTACAATGTGTTATAATTTTTTCTAAATATGTCTTTTGCTGCTTTTGTTAGGTTTATTCTCAAGTATTTGATTATTTTGGCTTCAGTTGTAAAAGGTATATTTTTCTTGATTTCTTCTTCTTCGGGTTGGTTGTGTATAGGAAGGCCACCGACTTTTGTGCATTGACTTTGTATCCTGCTACCTTACTAAACTGGTTGATTGTTTTAATTAGATTTTCTGTAGAGCTTTTTGGGTTTTCCAAGTACATTATCATATCATCTGCAAATAGTGATAGTTTTACTTCTTCTTTCCCTATTTGGATGCCTTGTATGTCTTTTTCCTATCTTATTGTTCTGGCTAGGACTTCCATTATTATATTGAATAGCAGTGGAGAGAGTGGGCATTCTTGTCTTGTTCCTGACCTTAAAGGGAATGCTTTCAGTTTTTCACCATTGAGGATAATATTGGCTGTGGGGTGTCGTATATAACTTTTATCATGTTGAGATATGGTCTTTCTAGTACAAGGATTTTGAGGGTCTTCATCATGACTAGATGTTGAACTGTCAGATACCTTCTCTGCATCAATTGATATGATCATATGATTTTTATTCTTCTTTTTGTTGATATGTTGGATTACATGATTGATTTTTGGATATTGAACCATCATGTGCCCTGGGACAAATCCAACTTGATCATGGTTTATTATCCTTTTGATGCCTTGTTAGATTCTGTTGGCAAGAATTTTATTGAGGGTTTTTGCATCAGTGCTTAGTAGAGGAATTGGCCTGTAGTTCTCTTTTTTTGTGTGTTATCTTTGGTATTAGTGTAATGTTGGCTTCATAGAACATATTTGGTAGTATTCCTTCTTTTTCAATTTTTGGAAGAGTTTGTGTAGGATAGGTACTACTTCATTTCTGAATGTTTGATAGAATTCATTTGTGAAGCCATCTGGTCTTGGGCTTTTGTTTTTGGGGAGTGTTTTGATTACTGTTTCGATTCCACTGCTTGCAATTGGTTTGTTTAAGTTTCTAGTTCTTCTTTGTTTAGCTTTGGATGGTTACATAGTTCTAGGAACTTGTCCATCTCTTCTACATTGTTGAGCTTATTAGCATATAACTATTCATAGTATTGTCTGATTTTTTCTTTTAATTTCTACTGAGTCTGTTGTGATTTCTCCTCTTTCATTTGTGATCCTGTTAATATGGGTTTTCTCCCATTTTTTCTTTGTTAGTGTGACTAGAGGTTTATCTATTCTATTTTGTTTATTTTTTTGGAAGAATTAACTTTTTGTTTCATTGATCTTTTGGATTTTTTATTTGTATTTCATTTATTCTGCTTTAATTTTTTATTATTTCCTTTCTTCTACTGGTTTTTGTATTATATTGTTGTTCTTTGAACAACAGTAGTTGTTCATTGAAATGGGACTAGTAGTTCATTGAAATGGGATATTAGATTATTTCTTTAATTTTTTTCTTGTTTGTTGATGTGGGCCTGGATTGCTATAAACTTTTATTACTGCTTTTGCTGCATAGCATACACTTTGAAATGTGGCATTTCTGAATTGTCATTCAGTTCAAAGTATTTTTTAATTTCCTCTATGATCTTCTTTATAATCCATTGGTATTCTGGTAGTGTGGGTTTCAATCTTCATGAAGATGATGGGTTTCTTGTTTTCTTTTCATGATTTGTTTCTAGTTTGATGCCTTTATGATCAGAAGATAGAATTGGAATGATTTTGATCTTACTGTATCTGTTGATATTGGTCTTATGGCCCAATCAATATCTGATCACTTCTGGAAACTGATCCATTTGCCTTTGAGAAAAAAGTGTATCTGATTTTTTTGGGTGTAGTATCTTATAGATGCCTGTTAAGCTCATGAGTTCTAGGTCTTTATTTTGAGTTCTGGTATGTTTGTTTATCTTTTGTCTTGTTGAGCTGTACATTGGTGAGAGTGTAGTGTTGAAGTCTCCAACTATATGTATTTTCTTTAATGCTTCTTTCAGAGCTGATACTATTTGTCTGATAGATTTCGGTACTCCTTCCTTTGGTGTGTATATGTTGATGAGCATTATGCCTTCTTGATGTACTGTGCCCTTAACAATTATGTAGTGTCCATATTTGTCTCTTTTGTCTTTTTGGTTTGAATTCTATATCACCTGATATAAGAATAGCTGTTCCTGTTTCCTTTTTTGGTCCACTAGCTTGTAGGATTGTTTTCCAACCCTTTACTTTCAGTCTCTGTATGTCTTTTGTGCTTAAATGTGTTTCCTGGAGACAGCAGAAGGTTGGATTATGATTTTTAATCTAGCCTCGTACACTGTTTCTTTTTATTGCTGAGTTTGGTCCATTTACTTTTAGAGTTAAAACTGTTATGTGGGCATCTGTATTTCCCATTTTGTCTTGTTGTAATTTGTTTTCTCTTGCTTTATTCTGTTCCTCATTCATTCTTCTGTTGATTTTGGTTTTAGTACTTCTTGTAGTATTTTTTTGGAGTGGAGGTTTCATCATGCTGTATTTCTGGAGTTTCTGTTTGTCTGAGAAAGTCCATGTTTTTTCTTCTTATATAAAGCAAATCTTTGCAGGATAAAGAATAACTGGTTGGCATTTGTTGTCTCGAAGTTTTTTGAATATGTCCCTCTATCATCACCTTGCCTGTAGTGTGTCTTCACAGAAGTCTGATGTTAGCCTGATCAGTTTTACTTTACATATTATCTGTGTCTTTCCCCTTGTCAGATTCATTATTTTCTCCTTGTCTTGGTTTCTTGGGAGCTTTACTATATGTGTCTTGTTGTAGCTCTCTTTCTGTCATAGAAATTTGGAGTATGTCTTGCTTCTTGAATTTCTATTTTCATTTCCTTTTTTAAGGTTGGAAAACTTTCTTCACTTATTTCCTTAATAGGTTTTCATTTCCTTTATCTTACTCGGCCCCTTCTGAGATTCCTATAACTTTTATATTTCCTGTCTTGACGATGTCAGAGAGTTCTCGAAGTGTTTCTTCATTTTTATTCCTTTGGACTTTTTGGTATTTTTTAATTTCTGTGTCTTCGAGGGTCCTAATTTGTTCTTCCATTTAGTCCATTCTGTTTCCACTGCTTCTCTTATTTTCCTGCCATTTTTTTCACTTCCTTCTTCAGTGACTCATTTTCATTCTTCAGTACATTAATTAATATTATCATATCAGCCTTTTTCTTTTTGTGACCTTTCAGTTTTTTAATCATGACTATTTTAAATTCTCTTTCTGGTAGGCTGAGCCTTTCTTCCATGTCATTTTTGTTGGGTTATTGTATTTGGTTTTCTTTTTGTGGTGTGACTTTCCCCTGCGGACTTACTTGATTATTTATCTTTTTT
>JAGFMF010011794.1:881-16961 GCA_019455555.1 Galemys pyrenaicus | reverse complement strand
CCTCCCTGGCCGGCAGCAGGGATCGAACTCGTGCTGCAGTGGCTGCGGTTTGCTTCATAGTGTGTTGCTTAACCCACTGCGCCACCAGGGAGGCCCTATCTTTTTTCTAATTTGTTGTATTTGTTGGGACACTGTGTTGCTGGTATTGGCAGGCATCTCTTTGGGATATCAGGAACTGATAGTCAAGTCGTGTTCCACAGTAGTTCCACAGAGAATTTATGTGGAGCCCTTAAGTAAGAACTCCTTGGTCTGCGATGATGGCATTGGGAGAGTGCTTTCCTAGTGATACTGGGGCCCGCCTCTTCCAGTTATCCTTAGTTCCAGGTCACAGGCAGGGTGCAAGTGTTGGCTGGCATGCGTGCACCCACCACTTGCTTCTGTCTGTTTAACCTGCTTTCTTGCAGTTACACTCCAAGCTTTGTGGGGGACCTGATCAGCTGCTTCTTGCCTTGAGGTAATGGCATCTGGTGTGTGCTTTCTCCATACTCTGGGAGTGCCCCTGCCTATGAGATTCTCTCTCAGGGTTCAGAAAACAGGTGCTGGAAACCTGGGGCACTTTTCAGCTCACCTCTGTCTACTCAAGTTGCCTTTTCATAGTCCCACACAGAGGTTACATGATGTCTCTAACCCAGAAATCCCTGCCCTGCGGTGACAGCACCCAGAAGGTACTTTCCACTCTTATCACCTTTTTCAGTTTGAAGTCTATTTTTTCTGATATAAGTATGACTGCCCTGCCTGCTTTTGGGGGCCATTTTCTTTTAAAATTGTTTTCTAGCCCTTTACTTTCCATATATATTTATCTTTAGCAATTAGGTGTGTTTCCTGGAGACAGATAAAATAGACTTCAAAGTGAAAAAGGTAAAAAGAGACATAGATGGTCACTACATTATGATCAAGGGGACAATACATCAGGAAGACATAACACTCACCAACAGATACTCACCAAATGAAGGAGCACCAAAATATATCAGACAATTACCGCCATCTCTGGAAACAGACATTAGAGAAAATCCATATGTAGTAGGAGACTTTAACACACCACTCTCACCAATGGGTAGATCAATGAGACAAAAAAGAAACAGGGACACTAGAGCCCTAAATAAAGACCCAACTCCTAGACATCTATAGGACACTGCACCTGAAAAAAATCTAAGTACACATTTTTCCCAAGTACCTGCAGCTCATTTTTCAGGTTTGATCAAATACTGGGACACAAGACAAACATCAACAGATACATGAAGATCAAAATCATACCAACTATGCTTTCTGACCATAAAAGCATCAAATTAGAAATAAATCATGAAATGAAAGAAAGGAACCCTCCCACTTCCCGGAGATTAACCCCACAGTACTGGAAGACTAATGTATCAATGAGGAGATCAAAGAAGAAATTAAAAATTACCTTGAGACGAGCAACAATGAGGACGCAATTTCCCAAAATTTATGGGACACAGCAAAAGCAGTAATAAGAGAAAAGTAGTTAGCAATACAGGCCCACATCAAGAACGAAAGAAGAGGGGAGTGAGGAAGGAAGGATAAAGAACCAGGAGACCTGGAACAGACACATGGTGCAGAGAAACGTGTGAAGAAACTATGCTTGACTCTTGGTCCTGGTCTGGGTGAAACAGATATTGTAGGTTCTTCTGTATCTCACAAAGTACCAATGGGATAGATGCTCAAGCATTTGAAGAACTCAGGCTTCCTAAATAAAACAGCAGCAGCAAGACTGCAATCAACTCTGCGGAGACAGCATCATCATAATGCAATATTAGCTACTGCAATCTTCTATCATTTCCTTCCTGTAGAGTTATGACGTGGCATTGAGGATTTAAGCCCTATAGCACAAACACTACTTGGAACAAATCTCTCATAAAGCTGCTGCAATAAATCTCTTAGGAGAAAGTAATTGAATGTAAAACTCCAGGGAGCTGACTATTTATTTTCTAAGAAAAAAAGCAATGGGTTAAACTTAAAAAAAAGTTAAACCATGCTCCTTTAACTCCATGGAATATAGCCCAACAAAGCATTCACTATGCAAAATTGAACAATGGGTCCCAGTGAGACAAGCTAGAGAAAGATGGAAAGAGGAGCACACCACCCAGCCCTGCTCAGGAATTCCTGGTAACTAGGGATTGATTCTTGTACAATCAGTACAGCAGAAGATGGAGTTCCATAAGACAGATGGCCTTTCAGGATACTAAGACAACGGTCTAAGCCTAGCCCAATCTGCTCCTCAAATTTAATTTAGCCTGCATAATGTTTAAATGTTTTTCAACATAAAAGCAATTATAAATTTCAGAACCTCCCTGGTGGCACAAAGGGTTAAGCACTGCACTATGAAGCATCCACAGCCACTGCAGCACAAGTTCAATCCCCAGCTAGGGAGGTAATCCACATGGTGCATCAGACCTCCCCTGCCTCACATGCTGCTCCCCTCAGCAGTGTATTTCAGTATATCTTCCAGTTCTGTTTCCCACTCTGTCCCTGGTGAACCCTCTAACTGCCCCCCCAACACACACACACACACACACACACACACACACACACACCTCTGACCTCTATCCCAGTTTTTGTATGTATCAATAAACAAATCTTGAAAAAAGATTATAAATTTCACAGGCAAAAAAGGAAACAAAAATCCAAAGAAACAACCCAATCTCTCATCTCAAAGAACTATAAAAAAGAACAACAATAACAAAAAGCCCAAAGGCCAGTGAAGAAAGGAAATAATAAAAATCAAAGCATAAATAAATGAAATAATTTTTTAAAAAAAATCCAACAGATCAATGTAACCAAAAGTTAGTCCTTCAAAAAAAATAAAGAAAATGCACAAACCTCTAGCCAGGCTCACAAAGAAAAAAAATGGGAGAAACCCAAATACATAGGATCATAAATGAAGGAGAAGTCACAGCAGGCTCAACAGAAATCCAAACAATAACCAGCTCTTAGTGTGAACATTTATGTGCAAATAAGTTCAACAATCTAGAAGAGATGGACAATCACCCAAAGCTAGAAAAAGAATAGAAAACCCAAACAAACCAATTTAAAGCAATAACATTGAAACAGTAATCAAAACAAATCCTCACCAAAACAAAAGCTCATAACCAGATGGTTTCACAAATGAGTTCCATCAAACACTCAAAGAGGAATTAGTGCCTACCTATCTTACAAAAACTTTTTAGGTGAAAAAATTGAGGAAGAAGGAATACTACCAAATACATTTTACGAAGCTAAAATTACACTAAGACCAAAACCAAAGACAACATACACAAACACACGCACACACACAAAGAAAACTACAGACTAATCTCTCTAATGAACACAAATGCAAAAATGCTCAATAAAATCCTCACCAACATAATCAACAATGCATCAAAAAGATAATACACCATGACCAAATGGGATTTACACCAAGGACACAAGGATGGTTCAACATCCAAAAAATCAATTAATGCAATTCAACACATCAACAAAAGGAAAAAGAAAAACCTATAATCATATAGATAGGTAGACACTGAGAAAACATTTGACAAAATTCAACATCCGTTTATAATGAAGGCCCTTGAAATTCTTAGGATAGAAGGAACATACCTTAGCATGATAAAAGCCACATATGACAAGGCCACAGCCAACATTATTCTCAATGGTGAAAAGCTGAAACCATTTCCTTTAAGATCTACAACAGACAAGGATGTCCACTCTCACCACTGCTTTCAATGTAATACTGGAAATCCAGCCAGGGAACTCACCACATTGCCCAGCAGACCTGTCCTGTCTCGCCTACTGCTCCCCTCAGCAGTGCATTTCAGTAGATCTGCCTGTTCTGCTCCCCACTCTGTCTCTGGTTAATCCTCTTACTGCCTACACCTCTGGCCTAGACCCCAACTTTTGTATGCATAAATAAATAAAAATAAATCTTAACAAAATAACCCCCAAAAGCTACACCCATCCTGACACGTTTCCCAAGATACACAGGGAACAACTCCAGATCCCTGGAAAGGCCCAGGCTCCTGCCCACCAGGATTAATGATGCCCACTCACCAGCAACCAGGGCTAGAGAGGGGCCAGGACAGCCAGAAGCAAAACAGGGCATGGCCCATTCTCAGGCCCGAACCTGTAGTGCCTGAAAGGAGCGGCCAGGTGTTGAGTGAGCCAGCTGTGGAGGCAATGGAATATAAGTTGGAATCTGCAGCCAGAGTTAGCAGCAGGCCAGCAGCCAGCAGCAATGGAAGATGAAGCAACTATGGGGGCTGGGCCAGCAGCCTACAGAAGCCTTCCAGCCTTTCCATTGTTTTTCCCTCTTCCACCGTCCTGCTAGCTGACTTCCTTAAGGAAAGCAAAAAAGGAAAAGCAAATATGTAGACCTTGGGTCCAGATGTCTATGGAAGGAGGGAAGGGCAAGGAAGAGGAGGCTAAGCTATAAAAGTAGCTAAGGTCTAGAATTCCAAGGAACTGGTTCTGAGCAGCTGAGAGGTGGGCCCCAGTCACAGCAGCTCCCAGATCACAGCCACCGCTCCCTACACAGAGCAAGGCCCTCACCCAGCACCTGTGCAGCCAAGGCGGCCTCTCCTGCTTCCTTCCTCCAGGACAAACTTCCCCCTACACACCCCTCCTCAGCTGCACCACGGTCACGGGCAAAGTCACCAGAGATCACAGGACTATTTGAAGATCTCTGCCTCCTGGGTCTGGGAAGCCACTTCCAAAGCTGAATCTCTCAGACTCCAAACTCTCTAAGATGCCAAAGTCCCACAGCCAATATGATCTCCTCCTCCTTCTCTGCCTCCTCCTCCTCCCTTCCAACTCCCTGGTCTTTGCTAATGTGCAGGTGAGTGTTAGAAGCACTGGTCTTCCATGATTTGAACTTTCCTTATTAACCTGCCTTTCACTACAATGGTCTAAGCTAAGTGTGCATGAGAGTGGAGGGAAAATGTTTTCTTCCCTAACACCCAAGGAGAGCAAAGGATTAAGGGGAGACCTTAAAGGTAGAGGGAGGGGCCTTCATTGGTCCTGCTGGGCAGGAGCTGGGGCCTTTCCAGGGGTCTAGGAGGGGTGCCCTGGGTGTCTTAGGGACACTCTCAAGAGGCATGTGGCATTTGAGGGGTTCTTGAACTATCTTACTGATAGGGGCTATGGCGGGGGAGGAGATCAGTAAGACACTTAAGCTGGCATAGTAGGAAATCTGCACGCGAGCACACACACACAGTATGGCCTGTCTGCTCTGAGTTCATTTTCCAGCCCACGGACACGTCTGGTGGCTGCAGGGAGCAGTGCTGTCTGCAGACCAGCCTCAGCACATGGGACAGGCCTGAGGCCAATGAGGGCAGTGAGGAGCTCCAAGGGCCGCACATCAGTCTCCTGGCAGCAATGAAGGCCTGATCACTATTGAACTTGCTTTGTTCAATTCACTATAGAAAGGCAGCTGGAAATGAAATGTTAAGGCCATTTCTTTAGGGTGTTAACACTCCCATCCCCACTTCTACCCACCCCATCTGATTAAAGCACACTTTATTAGGTTTCCCCCCCACAAGATTGATTTATTTATGCATATAAGAATTGGAGTACAGACTAGAGGTTTAGGCTGTAATAGGATTCACCAGAGACACAGTGGGGAGCAGAACAGGCAGATCCACCAAAATGTCCTGCTGAGGAGAGCAGCAGGCAAGACAGGAGAGGTCTGCTGTGGCGTGTGGGTCAGCTCCCTGGCCAGGGGATGGAACTCTTGCTGCAGTGGCTATAGATGCTTCATAGTGCTGAGTCTTAACCCCTTGAGCCACCAGGGAGACCCATTAAGGAGCAATTTAAAGATGCAGTTCCTGTCTCTACATTATTGGCATTGGGTGCTGACAGGGAGCCCAAATTCTGGTCTTCCAATTACACTACCATCCTATAGCCAACTAATTAGACACAAGCCCTCTGGACCAGGAACTCTGCCATTTCACCTTTGTCGGCCTGTCTTGCTTTTTATTTTTAGCCCTGAACTAGCCTCTACCAGCCTATAATGTCCTGAGTATGTAATGATGTATAATAGTTTTAAAACAACCTCTTAGTGTTCTGATTCACTTTTGCTCATTAATTGCTTTGACCACCATCATTTCTTTAGCCCATGGGGGATGGGTCTTGGTGATTCATATCCTGGCCAAAGTCACAAGGAAGGTGGCAGTGGAGAGGGAGAGGGAGCCCAGCCCTGCTACCCTCCAAAGGGGACTCGAGCATCCAAGTCTCTCCTTCTCTGGCCTTCCTAGGTGTATGGCAGTTCCAGGAAACTCTCACTCAGCTCCCACACAGCCCCCAAATGTCTTTTAATAATTTTAAAATAGGGCCTCCCTGGTGGTCTAGGGTTTAAGTCTCAGCCCTATCACCTCTAAGGTTTAAGTGATCTGAGTTTGATCCCGGTCAGGCAGCTAATCCATGGTGCAGCAGACCTCTCCTGCCTTGCCTGCTGCTCCCCTCAGCAGTGTATTTCAGTAAATAGGCCTGTCCTGCTCCCCACTCTGTCTCTGATAAATCCTCTCACCAACCCCATCCACCCCAACTCAGGCCTACACCCCAATTCTTCTAGCAACAATAAAATTTAAAAAATAATAATTTTACATAAGTGGTTAAGTGCCACACTGCAGTGCTTCCACAGCCACTGCAGTGCAAGTTTGATCCCGGGCAGGAAGGGGACCCACATGGCACAGCAGGCCTCTCCTGCCTCACCTGCTGCTCCCCTCAGCAGTGTATTTCTGTCGATCTGCATGTTCTGCTCTCCACTCTGTCTCTGGTGAATCCTCTTAACCCCCATACCTCTGGCCTATACCCCAGGTTTTGTATGCATACATAAATAAAATCTTTTAAAAAAAGAAATAATAATTTAAAAATAATAACACCAATAATACTGTTAGGTTTGTGGCACAGAGTTTAAGAGATGATTGCATTACAAGGGGGAGAAAATCCTACTTGCTCTGGGAGAGTGGGAGAAGGCCCCAGGCGTCTGGGCTCTGGACTTGGTGTGCTCCCTGGGATCTAAGTGTGGCTCCCCTTCCCCCCAGGACTCAGAGGTTTTCTGTTGTACAAAATAGTCCCCAAACTCCAACCTGCTTCCAATCCCCTCTGGTCTGCCCCACAAACTTTTTCTCCCCCACTCACACTTTGGGCTCCTGGATTCACAAATCTCCACCCACTGGGGATTCCGGTTTCTGCACAAGAAACAACCTGTAGGGGCAGAGCCAGGTTGCAGAGAGCACTGCAGGTCTCCCACCCCCAACCCTGACAATGGGGGACAAATTAATTTTTGACAGTAAAACTGAAAGGAGGTGCTTTGAGCTGGGTGCGGGGGGATTAGTGAGCAGCACTTAGATTTATGGTTTGCAGACCACTTGGCTGTTCCTTCTGAAACAGGGGCAGAGGAGAGGGCTCTGTGCCCTGAGAGCCCCCCAAAAGCCCCAAAAGGCCAGAAGGCCACAGACCAGAATCAAGGGCTATAGCAATAGGGGCTATAGCCTAACAGAGGACAGTGCCCAATACAGGTCACTGTTTGTGGGTTCTCGCCCATGTGCACAATTGCAAGAGACCTCAGGCTAAAGGAACAACAACCATGTGGTTTATTTTACAAACGGGGAAATATAAAGGCTTACTTATCCACAAGTGCCTTACTGCTTCATCCAGATAGTATCTGTGATGGTCATCACTGGTCACCAGTGCTGGACAGCACTGGCTAGTAGCAATGGCCACCCCTGGTTCTGCAGAGGCAATGTCAGAGAGACCCAGTGTTAACAGCTCTTGTGAGTTGTTGGGTTCCACCAACAACAAACAGGTCTTTGAGACATCAGGCCCAGAGCCTTGGGTGCTCCTTTCAGTCAATGTCAGAGACAGAACTGAGGCCCAGTGTCTGACAGTGTCCCTCGGCCTTTCTTCCCTCCACAGAGGGTGACTTCTGGATGCTTTCTCCTTCTTTGGAAGCTGGAACCATCTTCTCCTCTTCAGGGTGCTCCTCTTCCTCTGTAGGGGCTCTCCTCAGGGCTACTTACTCTGCAGGAGCTCTCCTCAGGGCTACTTCTTCTTCATTCCTCTTCTTCCTCTGGGCTACTGCTTTTCTGCACCTCTCTCCTTCCTTTGCTTCTCCAGGGGCTCTCTCCACCCTGGCTTATATCCACTTTCAGGGTGGATTGGACCTAATTGAACTACTTTTCAATCCTGCACCTGATTGGTCCATTCCTTAATCCAGGAAGTGCTCTTTACATAAAAGTGCTCTGCCACAACTAATTTGTGGTGAGAGGCAGAGTCCTGGTAACAAAGCACCAATCAACTCACAGCTTACACCTGATGGATCCATTCCATAATCCAGGAAACACACTGGTACATAAAAGGTCTCTGGGGACCAACTGCCACAGGTAACTTGTGGTGGAGCAGCCGGGTGAGAGACACCACTGCTCTTGCCAGCTGGGGTCTGGTAACACTTTCCCACTTGCAAAACTTCACACAGCCCAGGGCCCCGGATTCTGTGGTGAACTGGAGGTGGGTCCTGGAAGCCACTTCTTTTAAACAGATTCCAGGGCCTGCAAGAGAGAAACGATTCTCCAGCCCAAAAACACTTCCCCCAGACTCAAGCCACCATCCCGGATGCTGTGTTGGAGTGGGGATCCCCAGCCTGGAGGAAAAACCACGAGCAGGATCCAGGGGAAACCCCCACAGTGGTTCTCCTTCCTTCTGGTGGTAACATAATTTAGATCCACTGTGGCTTCCACCAAACACTGCACTTCCCTGAAACTGGGACGAGAGATATTTTCCCTCTTACAAAATGGGGGAACAAGCACAGACTTGCTTCCCCCTACCTGACTGTCCAGGTGCACACACTCACCTTGAAGTAGAAAATGTCAGGCTGACCTGTCAGTTAGCTGAAGTTGGAACATAGTCTGTAGACTGAAAGTTTCAGGGAACACCTGATAACTGTAAAGACCACACACACACTGATTCACACTGTGCCCCTTGCTTTAGCCAATATATGCTTTGTAACCTAGTTGCTGAGGGCTTAGACTTTGAGAGACATTGCTGAGCCCCGTGTGTAAAACCCACCAGATAAATAAAGAACTTCCCTCCTCACTGATGCTCTGTGGTTCCCTGATGGAATTCTGCCCTAACAACCTGAGCTGCCTCAAGCTCGGGTGTACAGGTAATTAGCAGGAAAGAAGAGTGTGGGCAAAGGAGGGCAAGGGAGGAAGCGCTGAAGGAAGGAAAAGGAATAGCAGAGCAACCAGGTGGCTGATTCCATCACAGAATGTCAATATAACAAAATCCACATGCCCCATTGTCAACCACGCGATGGCGCAAACACAACTGACACAGAGAACCACAGTCCTGCTCAGGTGAGCTCACTGCATTGGCTGAGCCTCTGTAAGAGCTGTGGGGAGAAAGACCCAGCGTGTGAGGCCCAGAAAGACCCTCTCACCCAGCAGTTTGGTGAGGCCATTTCCTGGGAGAAATGGAGAATCTCCTTGGGTCCCTCAAATTTTAAGCTAAATCACTGATTGTGCAGATGCTGAGTCCATCTTTGCACATCTGATGACTAATTTTTTTAATTTTATTTGTAGAATGTAAACTCTTCCTAAAGCAAGAACAAGAGACTGACCTGAGCCATCACCCACCTCCTGGCTGAAGAGTCACAAGAGATTTTAAAGCAATAAAATCCATGGCTGGGTAAACAGTAAACTCTCCATTTCCACAAATGTTTCAGATTTCTAACTTGTCTAGCTTCACCCCCATCTTACCATTTTGAAAGCTATGTTTTCCAAATATTCATGTCTGTTTATTATAAAGTGTGTGTGGTCAGTCCCCTCTAGTCACTGGAATTAGGCAAGTACAGAAATGGGTGGTTCTGTGCTGGTCCCTGCCAGCACCACATTGAGCACGGGCCAAGCCTGAATCCACCCACCTCCCTCATCTCTACTGCTCCATCCTAGGGTATCACTGCTGGCAGGAAAGTGGATTTTGTGCAGGCTTCCTGTGGCCTCCCATGTCCAACTGCCCGTTGGCACATCACAAAAGTGGCCTTTATGTCCCCCCACCCCAGAGAATCCCCAGTTCTCCCTTCCTGAGCAGGTGAAAGCCCAGCCCCACCCGCTGCCCAAGCCCCTCTGAGGGGCCCTCTGCCTCCAGCCTCCCCCATCGTCTCTCCCAGGCTCAGTCTTGTCTCTTTCACACCAACCTCTGGACTCTGCCAGGGCTGTCTCAGGGCACCCGCCCTGCTAGGACCACGCTGCACCCCCTCCCTGGGCCCCACATGACTGTCCTCACAGTTCAGGGCTCTGCCCACCTGCCTGTGGTTACAACCTCTTCTGTGTCCCACAAACTCTCTGAAATACAGTCCCTACCACCTCTCACCACTCTGCAGCCCGGAATATGTTCCCCTACGGAATCAGAGGTCACTGATATCAAAATAATGTTTTTTTCTTATACGTTTTTGCTTTCTATCTAGGTATAGTCCCCATAGAATTTCCACCACCAATTCACCCATGAACCATCACCATAGTCCCTTGTGCTCTTCCCATCCCTGCTTTAATTCCAATCCCTCCCTCTTCCCTGCAGAATGCCACAGTTTTGAGTTGTCTGGGTTTTTTGTTTTGTTTTATTTTGGTTTTTGATGTTGTTATGTTTTTCCTTGATCCCCTGTATTCCTCTTATAAGCGAAACCATCTGGTGTTTTTCCTTTTCCTTCTGGCTTACTTCACTGAGCATAACCCCTTCAGGTTCCATCCATGTTCTTCTAAATGGCTCTAGTTTATATTTTTTGATCACTCAATAATATCCCATTGTGTATATAAACCACATCTTCTTGATACAGTCATCTATTTTGGGGCATTTGTGTTGATTCCAAGTCTTACCTATAACAAATAATGCTGCGATATATAGGTGTGCATATATTCTTTTGAATTAATGTTTTTGTGTCCTTTGGGTAAGTCCCTAGGAGTGGGACTGCATCATATGGTAGCTCCATCTTTCGTAGGCTGAGGTACCGCCATAGTTTTCCATAGAGGTTGGACCAGTTTACATTCCCACCTGCAGTGTGGGAGGGTACCTTTTTCACCACATCCTCGCCAACATTTGTAGTTCTACTTTTCTTAATATGTGCCATTCTCACTGGTGTGAGGTGGTACCTTATTGTGGTTTTAATTTGCATTTCCCTGATTACAAGTGATGCTGAGCATTTTTTCATATGACTGTTGGCCATTTGCATTTCTCCTTTGGGAAAGTGTCTTTTTAGCTCTTCTACCCATTTTTGAATGGGTTGTTTACTTTTTTGTTGTTGAGCCTCACTAGTTCTTTGTAGATCTTTGTGATCAGTCCCTTGTCATTATAATTGTGTGCAAAAATTTCCTTCCAATCAGTGGGGTATCTTTTTGTTTTGGTTAATGTCTTTTTTGCTGTGTGGAAGCTTTTTAATTTGATTTAGCCCTAACTGTTTATCTTTCCTTTCACTTTCTTTGCTTTAGGTGCTGTGTCTTTAAAGATGTTACTGAGATGCATGTCATGTAGTGTTTTGCCTATGTTTTTTTCTATGTATTTTATGATTTCAGGTCTTATGTCTAATTCTTTAATCCATTTTGAACTTCTTTTTGTACACAGTGAGAGGCAGTAGTCTACTTTCATTTTTTTTTTCACATGTAGCAGTCCTGTTTGCCCAGCACCATTTATTAAACAAACTGTCCTTGCTACAATGCATATTCTTGACTCCTTTGTCAAAGATCAGTTATTCATAAATCTATGGGTTTATTTCTGGGTTTTCTATTTGATTCCATTAGTCTGTGTGTCTGTTTTTGTTGCAGCACCATAAAGTTTTAATTATTGTGGCTTTGTAGTCTGGAAGCATGTACCTCTGTTTCCCTTCTTTTTAGTCAGGAGAGCTCTGGCTATTCAGGGTTTTTGTGGCTTCATATGAAGTTCATCAATATTTTTCTATTTCTTTGAAGAATGTTACTGAAATTTTTGTTGGAATAGCCTTGACTCCATAGAGTTCTTTTGGTAGGATGGCCATTTTGATAATGTTAATTCTTCCAATCCATGAACAAGGGATGTCTTTCCGTTTCTTTGTGTCTTCTTCTACTTCTTTTAACAATGTGTTATAATTTTCTTTGTAGAGTTCCTTCACCTCTTTTATTAGGTTTATTCCCAGGTATTTGATTATTTTTTGTTTCAGTTGTAAAAGGGATGGTCTTCTTGATTTCTTCTTCTTCAGATTGGTTATTTGCATATAGGAAGGCTACTGGCTTTTGTTTGTTGATTTTGTAACCTGCTACTTTACAAAACTGGGAGTGCAGCGGGGTCCTAGCAGGGCATGTGCCCCGAGGTAGCCCTGGCAGAATCCAGAGGTTGGTGTGAGTAGAGACAAGGTTAAGCCTGGTTGAGAAAGTTGGGGGAACCTGGAGTCAGATGGGCCCCTCTGAGGGGCAGGCAGTAGGGAGGAGTTGGGTTTCCAACTGCCTGGGAAGAGCAGATCTGGAACAAAACAAACATGCCCACTCTCACCACTGCTCTTCAGTATAATACTGGAAGTCCTGGCCAGAGCAATAAGACAAGAGAAAGACATAGAAGGAATCCAAATAGTGACAGAAGAATTGAAACTATCACTATTTGCAGATGATATGATAGTATACTTAGAGAACCCTAAAATCTCCACAGAAATACTAATCAAAATAATAAACCAGTTTAGTAAAGTATCATGATACAAAAATCAGTAGCTTTCCTATATGCAAACAATCAATCTGAAATTAAAAAAACATCCCTTTCATAATTGAAATAATAAAAAGTCCAATACTTGGCAATAAACCTAACAAGAGAGGTGAAGGACCTATACAAAGAAAATGATCAAACATAATTAACAGAAATAGAAGAAGACACAAAGAAATGGAAAGACATCTCCTGCTTGTGGATTGGAAGAATTAACTTTATCAAAAGGCCATCCTATGAAAGCAATTTATGGATTCAATGCACTCCTGATAAAAATCTCATTGACATTCCTCAAAGACATAGAACGATGTTGATGAAATTCATATGGATCCACATAAAAAGCCTTAAATAGCCAAAGCTCTCCTGACCAAAAGGGATAATGGAGGTATAATACTCCTAAAATTCAAACTTTACTACAAAACCATGATAATTAAAATTTGATGGCACTGGAATAAAAACAGACACACAGACCAATGGAATCGAAGAGAAAGACAAAAATAAATCCACATATATATGGACAGCTCACCTTTCTTGGACAACAATGCAAAGAATATGTGTTGTAACAAGGACAGTTTGCTCAATAAATGGTGCTGGGAAAACTGGACTGTTACACACAAAGGATGAAGCCAGACTACTACCTTACACCTTGCACAAAACCAACTCAAAACGGATAAAAGATCTGAATGTAAGACCGGAAACTCTAAGATATATAGAAGAAAATACAGGCAAAATACTATGGTGGTGGTTATTGGAGGTATTTTTGTGGTTCCATATGAATTTCATCAATATTTGCTCTATTTCTTTGAAGAATATTATTGGGATTTTTTTATCAGGATTGCATTGGATCTGTAAATTGCTTTTGGTAAGATAGCCATTCTGATAATGTTAATTCTTCCTATCTATGAGCAAAGGGAATCTTTCCATTTCTTTGTGTCTTCTATTTCTTTTAACAGTGTTTTATAACGTTCTTTGTATAGGTGCTTCACCTCTTTTGTTAAGTTTATTCCCAGGCACTTGATTTTTTTGTTGTCTTACTTTTATAAGTTGTGTCCTTTCTGTTCCTGATTACATGTTTCAATTGAAAATCTAGCTTATTGGTTATGAGAACAGAAGTTACTGATTTACTCTCTGAGTTATATTCATGCTGACCTTATTCCAGCCTATTGCTTTATCTTTCAGCCTATTGCTTTATTTTTTTGTAAACAAATTATTGATAACCGGATTTTTTTTTATTCACATCGTTAAGTCTGTATCTTTCACTGGTGAATTCAGACCATTTACATTAAGGTTGACTATTGATATAAACTGTTCATTTTCAGTCATCTTGTTTTTGATTAGTTTGTTTTTCTGTTGTTTCCCCTACTCTTTTGGGTGGTTTTCCTTAGCATTTCTATTAATTTCCTTGCTTCTTTGTCTATGGTTGTCTATTCTGGATTTTGAGTTAGTGTTACCATAGGGGTTTTACTTAAACCGTAACGGTTTAAGTAAGTGCGAGAATATAGTGTCCAAAATTTAACTATACTTATTGTACCCATTTATTCCTTCCAAAGACAACAGCATCTAAAGAAACTGAACAAAAAGTAGGTTTGCAGGAAAAAATCTGGGAAACGCTGCCCTAGTCTGGTGTTGAAGGTTAACGCCGTCAGTGATCAGGACATGATGTGCACTTGATATTCCAGATGGAGAATGGCCCTGCAGCCCTGTGGTCATCTTTCCTACAGCCCACAGTCCCAATAAAAAAGAGAGAGAGAAAACAAGCCTGAAATCGAGTCACTTTATTCCTGAGCAGTATTCTTCACAATGTCAATGTCATAAAAACAAGACAAGTCTGAGAAACTGTCAGCCAGAGGAGACCTGGCTGGAACTGAATCAGGCACAGTGGACAGGATCTTGGAACATCAAATGGACATTAACAAAAGCTAATTAGGGGCCTCCCTGGTGGCTCAGTGGGTTAAGCAACACACTATGAAGCAAACCGCAGCCACTGCAGCACGAGTTTGATCCTTGCCACCAGCCAGGGAGGGGCCCCACATGGTGCAGCAGACCTCTCCTACCTCGCCCACTGCTCCCCTCAGCAGTGTGTCTCAGTCCGCTTGTTCTGTTCCCTGGCTCTGTCTCTGGGGAATCCTCTCACCACCCTGCACTCTGGCCTATACCCCAGTCTTGTATGCATGAATAAATAAATCTTTTTTTTAAAAAAGCTAATTATATACAAGTTGAGTATGGGGTTTGGTAAGTGCATCAATGTTGCTTTGTTAGCTATAAACAAACTTTAGTCGTATGAGCTGTTAACAAAATGGAATGATGGGGGATTACAATAAATCCACTACCTTTGCCACATTTCTATAACAGAGATTTTTTTTACAATGCTATTTAAAAGAAAAAGTTCTAATTACTGCAATAGATTGTAGAAAGCAAAAAATGAAAGACTTCCCAGTTTACCCAGGTTTTACTATCAAAGACCTGAAGAGAGGGGTTCTGGGGAGAGAGATGGAAACCTCACACAACGGGAAGACTCTGAAGTCTCCTCTCCTCTGAGCCCTGGTTCTCTGATCCTCGCAGAGCATCTCAGCCCCCAGGATGCCGCCCTCCAGGACAAGCAGCTCTGCCCAACTCAGACACAGCCCAGTCCTGTCAGCTCAACCAGAATCTAGAACAGGGCGGCAGCGCCCCCGTGTGGCCACAGGGCTGGGCACAGAGATCAGAGCTGCCCTTTCTCCTGCTCAGCCAGGCCCTCCCCAGGGCTCCCTGGGCTCCCAGCAGCAGGACAGGGATCTGCACACAAGGGGGCGCCCAAGTCCAGTGTCAGTTTAAGTGTTGGTTTCTTTCCAGTCGTGACTTTGGACTTAGGGTATAACAAGATCTCCAGGACATAACATCTGTTCCAGGTTTTGGGGTTCCCCAAATAAGTAATTTCCCTCAGTCTCCAGGAATAGAAACTTGGACTTGAGTCCCTGTAATTTGCTTTTGCTTCTGTTTCCAGGCATGAAAGCACCTCCTCCTGGGAACCAACCTTAATTCTTCATCCTTGTTGTGTAGGGGAAGGGACTAGGAGAGCCCCAGGGCACTGGCTATGAAGATGGGGAGGCCCCTGGAAAGGAGAGCAGAGGATTAAAATGGGGGCTTTTGGGAATGGAGGTGGGAAGGGGTGGAGGGGGGCCAGAGGGAATGGGGGCAAGGGAGGGTCAGTGTAGGAGACGCTGTGAGGGGAAGGTCTGTGTGGATGACACGGGGCTCTGGCTGGGGGCTGGGGAGTCTCTTTTTCACCTGGGAGGACTGCGCTATGACTGAGCAGGAAACTGCTTTTGTTTGGGGCCTTTCCTGTCCTTGCAGGGCTGGTGTAACCCAAATACATGCACTCATTCACACACACACACA
>JAGFMF010011792.1:4327982-4379990 GCA_019455555.1 Galemys pyrenaicus | reverse complement strand
CTTTTGGTTATAATTGCCCAATTCCTTGAGCTTATTCTTTATTGTTGTTGTTCTTTCATATTCCTCCTAATAGTGAAGCCATCCGATATTTTTCTCTTGTATGGGCATAATCTTAATGTGGAAGCAGCCTGTCCCCAGGAAGATCATTCTGAGCATGGGATAATCACATCCAGATTGGTGCGGCTTCAGACTTAGCAAACTAAAGACAAAGCTCAGACATTTTCCTAAAGAACCTTGCGGCACGCCTAGTTATAAGATGTGAAACATCAGCTCAAGGGAGATACCAAAAAAGACTCAGAAATTTTGAATCTGGTACCTAGAAGAATAATCATTTTGGTGAAATGAATATTAAGATCAGGCCACTGCTTTTATCAGATTAATCATGTGAGGAAGGTGAAGACTGATGAATATTTCCCATAGTCTTAAAAACCTGGAAGGTGGTACAGAAGGGAGCTTGGCATCAGGGAGGAAAGGGGACCTGGATGAGCTTCATATCCCCTGGTATTTTACATTCTTTCTCCAAACATTTAAGCAGCCTTGAACCTGGCTAGCAGTTAGGTTCCATCAACCCCTAACAGTCATGCCTGCATTTGGGTTATTAATGGCCTTTGATGTCATTTTAATTTGAAGTGATTTTATTCTTGCCTTTCACAACATTCACTGACGAAACGCTTACGCATCAACTGTGCCCAGTTTTCTCAGGAATCCTGCAGACTCACTGATCTCTAAAGAGATGGTGCCAATTTCGCTAAATCTGCAGGGCTATTTTGAGTAAAACCCTTCCCCAGGAAATAAAATGCTAAGTCACAAGCACCTCCCTGCCTACAGAAGTGACTCATTCTTCAACCCCAGACCTGAGGCAATGATGCTTTTTACAAAATTTAATGCTTTTCAAAATGTCCTTTTTATCTATGTGTCCATTTTCCTGGGTGATTATATACTATTCATACATGCCTTAAGATTGACATCTGTCTATAACCAACTTCTAAGCATCATTTTATTGTCAAGAATTTATTTGAAATGACACAACAGCATTTTGACTTCTCTTTGAAAAGACTTGTTCAAGTTAGAATAAGTGGGTTGATGTAATTTTACCAGTTTGCTACAGTTTCATGTTGTTGCTGTTGTTTTTAAGAATATTGCACATCAAGGAACATGTAATCGTCATTATTTTCGTTATTTTCATCTGTTTTTAATAATTTACTTTTCCTCATTGCAAGCTCTACTTCATATACCTGTCTGGTTGACTGTAGATTAAAGCGTTCAAGTTCCAGCCATAATTAATTATTGACTATTGTGTGAATCATATATGTTGACCAATGAATATGTACTAACCTCTGCCTCTACCCAACTTTAAATTTTATAGTAATTTAAGTATGTGAGTATGTGGCTATAGAAAGATCATTTTATTTCTCTTTTCATTTTAAATTCTTCTCCAAATCAGTTTTTTTTTTCAACATTATCATTGCCTCAAATATTTTCCCCCTATTCTCTCTAATCATTCTTAACTTTGGCTTCTTTATTCCATTTAGTTAACTTAGCTCATTGCATATCCACCATACTATTTCCAACATCTAGAGTAATTTCAGTTTTCTCCATCACCACATCTGCTTTCATTTATCGCTGATCTCCTTCAGTGAGAAAAAGAAAGGGGCAGGGAGAGAAGGAGGAAGAGAAAAGGGGAAAGGCTGGCGAGAAGGAGGAAGAGGGAGACCATCTACAATGAATATTGACAGTTACACATTTCTGTCCACCTCTGGGCCACACAAAGGCCCATTCCAATGCTTGGCCTTCAATCAATTGTGTCTGATTTACCCAAAGGCATTTATAGATGACATCCATCCATATACATAGTTCTCTCTTTCTTCTTGTTACAGAAGTGATCTATGCTTTCCTGTGTTTTGGACTAGAACTAATTTTAAAAATGATATTAAAAATTGTTACTTTTACCCTAAGCGGGTCCATCTTCCATGGGGTTTATAGTAGACTGAAGTTCTATCATAAAGGTTAAACCTTGGCATGACTTTGCCAATACTGCAAGATGGTTTCTTGAGTTTACAGAATTATTTTAGGAATGTGGAAGCACTGAAGTTGCAATATCTGAAACTCAATTGTTTATATAGACCACTGACTTAAGAAGTGTTTTTTATAAAACACAAATTTGAAAGTAACTCCCATGAGGATTATTTGCAATGATAATCTGAACTTAGTTTTTGATAAAGAAAAAAAATCTTTGGCCTTTTAATTTACATTACATTTCTAAAATCCTTAAAATTAATTTTAATTAGAATTTTAAATCTGCCTTTTGGCATGTCATTCTAAACTGTCATTTTAACAGTGACAGTTTTTGAGAGCTTTAAATTTATTCTCTATTTCAATACTATTTTTTACACCAAGAACCATACCATTTAAGCACTCTTACTAACTTATTCTATTTTTTCTCTCTTGGGTATCAGGAGACTTGATTTGTCTAGGAGCCAAGGAGCTGATGGATTTTCAATGATCCACGCACAGAGGCCAAGCCACACAGAATTATGAAATACTCAGCTGCGGCAAGAGGCTTGGGCCTCTTCGTTTTGAGCATTTCTACCAACTCAGAAATGCTGTCCCCTCGCCCCTGTCACGCGTCCACTAACTTTAGGCTTGCTCCCTCTTGTTACTGCCTCTTAGAAGGATACTTGTGACTAACTCACTTTTGAGTATAATGGATTGTTTTCAAGGTGTGGGCATGGGGGCAGCAGCATTTGTTCCAGTAGAACTGAAAGTTCATCTTTAAGCTGAAAGATGAAACTTTCTGCATAAGATTTTTGGGTGAACACAAAGGAAAAAAATAATTCCATGTAGAGCATTTTCCCACCCTTTAAGTCAATCTAAATTTTCTAGGCCATCATCCATGGAGCAGCCAGTCTGCATGCATGGGAGCCTGCCATCTCCCTGGAAAGAGATCTCAGCCCGCTTATTTTGCACCTTCTGATAGATTTGCAGGAGACTAACTTGTGAGGCTTACTCATCTTTTTATTTATTTATTTAATCACTTCAAAAAATATATATACTGCCCACCAAGTGGATGCCAAGATAGATACTAAGTGGTATGAATACGGCCGTGAACAGCAACTAGTACTGGCCAGAAGGAAGACAAATCTAATGTGGGAGGTGGGGAAAAGGACAACAAAATTTCAAATTAAAGGCTTTGTAGTGGGCACAGTAGTATCCTCTGGAAGAATAGAAAATCACGTACCCTAGTTTTGGGAGACCAAGGAGGGCTTCCTGTAGGAGGCAATGGCTCAGCAGAGCCCCAAAAGACCAATACTGTTAATCAGGCAGAAAGGAGGAAGAACAGTGAGCAGTCAAAGACTCGGAAGCTGAAAGTGATCACGCTTCTCTTGTAGAACTACTTCTGAAACAGAGTGAAGGGGAGGAGGTCAAAGGGGAAGAAGAGCCCCAGGAGAGAAATCAAGCTCCAGTCTTGCAGGCCTGTGTAAGACCCTTTAAGGAATTTATACTCAACCCTCAGGCAATGGAAAGCAATTGTAAGATTTTCAACATAAAAAAAAATGACACTATCAAATACAGACCCTGGAAAGTTCATTCTGGCAGCAGTTCTGGGATTAAATTCAAGACAGGAAAGCCGAGGCAGGGTGGACAAGTGGAGACTGGCAGAGATGCAGGGTAGCAGCACCGAAGGCAGGAACTGCAGCAGAGAGGCTAAGGGCGACGGTGAGCAGGTGGACACGGGGTGACTAGGCGGTAGGGGTCACAAGACCTAATACAGACCCCTGATGACAAAGGGGTGAGTGTAGGGCCCTCCTCGACACGCTAGCCCAGGGGAACAAGTCATTCTTACAGGGACAGGAAAGGGGCCAGCTTAGTTCGCAGGGCTGTGAGATGCCAGCGACAGGCTCCTGCATACCGCGGTGTGTCACCAGGCATGCGGGCACACGGACTGCAACGACGACGGGGCAGAGCCGGGACTGTCCCAAAGCTTACAGCGCGCCGAGAGAGGCTCTCGTTGGAGATGACTTGAGGGTCACCAGCAGGTAGATAGAATTTGAAACTCAAGAATAAATAAATACCACCAGCAAAGAAAGCGCATAGAATAAGAGGAACAATAAGCCAAAGGCTCTCCCTGAGGTTTCCTGAAAAGGCAGAGAAGCACACAGAAGATAGCAAAAGAGAGGAGCCGGCGGCCACGGGAACAGGTACTTGCAGTTCAGGTAAATTGCCACCAGGTGGAGTGTGTCTCCGCTCAGAATTAGCTGAAATTCCTGCAAGCATATTAAGCTGACAATTAGCATGCAGAGAGGCCATTGGGTTCACAATCTGCAGACCTGTAGCGTGTGGAGGAGCAGGAGTGTCACAGAATAATGCAGAGAAGAAGCAATAACAGAGAAGACAGGAACCAGTTTGGTCTCACATTTGCTACTTTCTGCAAGGGCTTAGGCAGCACGTTTCTCCCTGTCCTAGGCTTCTAT
Organism: Galemys pyrenaicus; assembly: GCA_019455555.1. Lineage (NCBI taxonomy): Eukaryota > Metazoa > Chordata > Mammalia > Eulipotyphla > Talpidae > Galemys > Galemys pyrenaicus. The sequence goes on along the minus strand of JAGFMF010011792.1, from coordinate 4,375,518 downwards.
ATATTCACTACAAAGAGGTCTCACATCCCTTTCAACTACCATAATAGAATAAGAGAAAATAACAATAACAATCATCTACGCAGAACATACCTGGGTCTGAAACTTCAGGAGGTGCTGGAGATATAAAAAGCGAATACCGTAAAATCAGTCCCTGTACTTGGGTCCAACACACTAGCAGGCAGCAGGTTAGCTGTTCCTAGACGCTGTCATGACGAGCCTGCAGTGCTGAGAGACGTGCACACAGCTTCAGAAAGCAGACAAGTGCACTGCTGTTCAGTTTTCGTGGAGGAGGTAACCCTGAATGAACTTTATAGCATGGGTGGGAGTACTCAAGAGTAGGTGGCGGAAAGACTCTTACGCAGAAGTTCTAAAACGTGCAAAGGCCTGCTGAGCTGAGTTTTCAGTTCAGTGCTTAGAATCCAAGTGCGTGTGGGAGTTTCGGTGAACATGTGTCGGTATCATACAAATGACTGATAAATGAATGAAATTTTATTTAAAAATAAGAATTTAGCGCATGAAGGGAAATTAATGAATCTAGAAAAGTGGTCACCGCAGATTTTATCCCTGTAATAACACATCTGAAGCTTGTTTAATTAACAAAACACTTCCACTGAGATTGCTCTGTACCAGGTACTGTTTGAAGTGTGATACAAATATCAACTCATTTTATCCTAGCCATAAAATCCTATGCAATAAATTTTACCATAACTCACAAAAGCAAGTTGGAAACTAACACAGAGAGATTAAGTCACTCACTAGTCTTGCGAGGGTGTAAGCCTGTCAAGGACGAAGCTGGGATTCCCACCAAGGTGTTCGAGGCCCCCAAGAGCCTGCTCAAACCCATGCCACCAGGGATGAGGTGATCAGGAGAAATCTCAGCTTGGAAAAACAACATCAAGTGGCATTTGAGAAAGGACCGCTGGCAGAGTTAAGAAGACTGAGTTAGAGGAAGAGCTGCTGTTACAGGATTTTAGGTAAAAAAACGGCAAGTGCCCAGGCAACCCATTTTGATTTTGAAAAGGGACAGACTTACTGGATGTTTATCAAGTGTCTTCTGGACCTGGCGACCAACTGAATGAGAAAGTCAAAGAGCAAGGGAAATTTAAAATGACATCAGATTTCTGGCTTAGAGAACTAGGTGAATGACAGTGACTTTATCTGAAATTGAAAATTTAAGCATGCTGTCTTAGAGATGTGAAAGACATTGAGGGCCTCACTGGCAGAGCAAGGGCTTGAGTGCTGCACTGTGGGGCTTCCGCAGCCACTGCAGCATGAGTTCGATCCTGTGTCAGAGAGGAGACCCACATGGCACAGCAGACCTCTCCTGCCTCGCCCGCTGCTCCCCTCAGCAGTGTGTTTCAGTCAGTCCGCCTGTTCTGCTCCCCACTCTGTCTCTGATGAATCTTCTTATCCTCTGCCTCTGATCTGTGCCCCATCTCTTACATGCATAAATAAATAAAATCTTTAAAAAGAGAGATAGATAGATAGATAGATAGATAGATAGATAGATAGATAGAACTATTGATAATGTAGAGTCTAAATATGGTGGGTGCATCTAGATATCAATTTAAGAATTATTGAAGTGGATGGTGGTTGAAGTAATAGGAAAAGTAGAGTCATCGGGAAAGAATGGGCGAGAGAGAATGTTGAACAAGAGGAAGAAAAAGCTGGGGATGAGGAATAAGGTCAAGGTCAGGTGTGAGATGGAGTATCACTTTTTAATTCCTCATTATTCACCTTTGTTTCCAAGAGATTATTTAGTTTTGTGTTAGAATAAAGGTATTAAAGTGTGATATTACATATTTGTAACTAGCCTTATAAGTTCTTTGCAGACAGAAGTCATGTCCAATTCATTTGTATGCTGACAGAATAAAAGAGCGCCCAGGTAAACTTGGCAAATATATCTCAAAATGTAAACTGCGATGTCCTAGTAGACTTAACCTTCTCTTATTTTTCTTGGGCACAAGACCACCCCAGGAAAAGATTCCATGCAGTTTTCCAAAACTGAGGATTCAGATCCAAAGGTATCTTGATCTGCTATGCTGTGTTCAAACACTTACTCTTAAATGCTCCCCAAGGAACTTACCAACCCATGAATGAATGTAGTGGGTCTACATTTAGATCACCCCTAAAAATCATCAAGCGCCCCACTACCACTTGCCAGGCAAAATTCAGAAAGCACCTACTGGAGAGAGCGTCTCCCCTGCTTCAGCACGCCTGGTTCCAGCCACGGGTCCAGGCCTGGTTCTCTGACTTTGGACGGGTCTCAGAATCTTGCTAAGGTACGCTTCATTATCCAGGTGATTATGTGATGTGTGGTGGAGGCTGCTGGGAAAACGCGAGGCACAAGCCCCTGAAGTACCTGCTGTCATCAAGCAGATGCTTGGGAAGCAGTAGTTCTGTGGCAGTCCTGCCACCCCAGAAACATTTTCATTGTAAGAATTCGCATTTGCAAGAAGTGCTCCTCTGAAGTTCAAGGCTTCCTCTGAGGCGGTGGACCTGCAGCGTCCTCAAGGGCCACCAGGTGGTGGTGGTGCTTCTTAGGGGACCCGAGGTCATGGTTCTTCACATCAGGGTAGAAAATTAACAGTGCAGAGCACAGAGTTCTGTTTCCACTGTGCTTCTTTCCATGGCATTACAAGCCCACTGAACTAACAGTTTCTACAGATTAAATCTGAATCACTCTGCTTGTGCATTTAACAGTTTTACACACACACACACACACACACACACACTTTGAAACAAGAGTTACTTTGGGGCTTCCCTGGTGGTGCAAGGGGTTAAACACCACGCTATGAAGCATCCACAGCCACTGCAGCATGAGTTCCATCCCCAGCCAGGGAGGGGGCCCACATGGCTCAGCAGACCTCTCCTGTCTCACCCGCTGCTCCCCTCAGCAGTGTACTTCAGTCAGTCTGCCTGTTCTGCTCCCTGCTCTGTCTCTGATGAGTCCTCTGACCCTCACCCCATACCTGTGGCCTGTACCCCAGTTCTTGTATACACAAATAAATAAATCTTTTTAAAAAGAGTTTCTTAGGTACACATCCTATATCTTTCTGATTCTCTTAAACTGTTTAATTTATTAATCTAGAATTAAATGATTATTTAATCTAACCTTGATTTTAATTCCCTCACATTACTTTCGACTCATCCTTGTGCTGACAGAAGCTAATAGCCTCTGCACTGTGCTTAACCTTAGGACTTGGCATCGCGCTCCATGGAGAAAGCCCTGGGTCTTTTCACCTGCTGGAGGATTAAATCCCCTAATTAAGAGGCTTAGACGGGCACTTCAGCCCGTACTTACAAGAAATCTTGACTTCCAGATGCCATTTCAGAACTTGGCCTTCTTCCTACTGCCTGTCTTTGTCCACATTGAAAGACAAAATACTCACCAGGTTCCCAAGCCCCGTGATCCTTGACTTCCAACCAGAATGCCATTGCCAAAGTGGCCCTGGCTGCTGCAGGGGTCGTTTCTCTGTGTGGGGTCCCTGCAGTCACCTCTGCACGGGTTCACTCTGGCTCTCCAAGGTTCGGGTTTGGGTGCTCTAGGTCCCACAGTTCCTGGCATCCTGTGTTTATTTAAACCCTTGACTTACAGACATCAAACATATTCTTCTCAAACTTTTTTTTAAAGATTTATTTATTTACGCATACAACAACAGGTACAGGCCAGAGGTGCAGGGGTGGGGGTGAGAGGAGTCACCAGAGACAGAGCGGGGAGCAGAACAGGTGGATCCGCTGAAACCCACTGCTGAGGGAGGCAGCAGGCGAGGCAGGAGAGGTCTGCCGCGCCGTGTGGGTCTCCACCCTGGCCGGGAATCGAACTCTTGCTGCAGTGGTTGGGGATTGCTTCATGGTGCTGTGACTTAACCTCTTGCACCACCAGGGAGGCCCTCTTCTCAAACCTTTAAACAATAGTGAATGTCAATGCCAAAGAGCTTTTTTTGTCACTAAACAGTATCATTGGTTTTAGAACATGCAATGACACTGTAGAAGACAGTAATGGCCAACACACGATATTGCTCTTTTGTTCATCCCAGAGAACGCACTACACCAAGAGTGAACCCTAAAGCATCACCCACACTTACAAGAAAAAACATTTCAATGCAGTTTCTTCCATTGTGACAAATGTACCCCTTTAGTGCAGTGTGATGGCAGTGGGGACACCTTGTGTGGACAGACAGGAGGCACATGGAGGGAGCTATCTTTGTTTTCCACTCAGGTTTGCCGTGAACCTACAACTGCTCAAAAAATTAAAATGTTTTTAAGTGTCATTGGTATGACAGCTTCTATCCCACAATATTGGTCCTTAAGGCAGCCTTCAAAAAGGAAACAGGGGGCCTCCCTGCTGGCACAAGGGGTTGGGCACCACACTGTGAAGCATTCACAACTACTGCAGCACGAGTTCGATCCCCAGCCAAGGAGGGGACCCTCATGGCGCAGCAGACCTCTCCTGCCTCGCCTGCTGCTCCCCTCAGCAGTGTATTTCAGTCCATCTGCCTGTTCTGTTCCCCGCTCTGTCTCTGGTAAGTCCTCTCACCCTCCACACCGCTACCTTGTGCCCCAGTTCTTATATGCAAAAATAAATCTTAAATTAAAAAGGGCAGTCAGAATTATATCAAGTCCATTAGAATGACTATTATACAAAAAAAGGAAACCTAACTATCACAAGTGTTCATGAGGATGAGGAGATATTGGAACTCTTGTGTACTGCTGACGGAAATGTGAAAAGGGACTAATGCTGTGACCAGTATGACTGTTTCTCAAAAACAGTCCATTCACTTCATCATGCAATATGATTAGCCTTTGACCCTGGCATTCCACTTCTGGGTATATAGTTGGAAGATTTGAAAATGGTTCCCCAAGAAATATTTGTACACCTAGGCTCTTTACAACATTATTCACAACAGCCAAAATGGAGAAGTCAAGCAACTATCAGTGGATGAACCATTAGCAAAAGGTGGTATAAACATGTAAAAGAATGCTATTTAGTCTCTTAAAAGAAGGGAACTGCAATAGGTACTACAGCCTGAAAGAAGTTTAAGGACATCATGCTAAGTGAAATCAGCCAGTGAGAAATGGCAAGTGTTGTATGAATCCATCTATATGAAATATAGAGGTATCCTATAGGTGTAGAGCAGTGAAACAGAGAAAGAACAAACTACGGTAGTGGAGGGGGGAGTGAGGAGTACTGTTTAATGAATATAAAGTTTCAGTTTTGCAAGATGAAAGAATTCTAGCCTGTGGTGATGGTTGTGTGACAATATGACTATACTTAATATTTCTGAATTATACACTTATTCTTATGTTTTGTATTTTATCACAATAACAATATTTAAGGGAAAAAAGTTTCCAGAATGCAAGACATTACAATCAGCCTACTTACAAGCCAATGATGCCAAACTACTTACAATGCCAGGCAGGATGGTGACCACATTTTCTTCATCCATCTCCTCTATTTGTTCTCTGCTTCTCCTCTCCTGCCTTTCCCTCAATCTTTTTCACTTGGTGTGTATCAGACAAAAAGGTGAGCGTATAGAGATAAACCAAGTAATAGGAAATTATATCTCAAGAGAGCTTACCTCAGATAAGCTACCCACATTTTCAGAAGACAAGACTAAGGCAAGTGTCCACTCTTACCCATTGTCAATGGGGTGTCCAGCGATCGAATTTTACAAGCTAATGATCTCCCACCTTCCTACAAAACAAAATTATCCATTCCTTTTGACTTAGACATCTTGTTTCTGGAATGTTCCTTTTAGAAAAACAAGTGGGCAAAGATATTCTGCAAGGATGACAATTACAGCAGTATTTAATATTACAAAAAGAAACAGATGAGTCAAATGCCCATTAGTCAGAAAACAGTTAAATAAATTCTGGTTCACTCATATAATGAAGTACAAACTTGTCAAGGGAGCATGAGGTAGAGCTAAATAAACTGAATGGAATGAAGACTAAGATCTAGAAAGTAAAAATACTAAGTTGCAAAACACTGTCTAGAATGATCTCATGTTATTTAAAAACAAAATGTTCACCTATATGTTGGTATATGCATTTTTAAAAGTCTGGAAGGTTGAGAAAATGATCAAAGGTGGTTAACCCTAGGTAGAGAAAAAGCTTCTGGTTAGTGTGACTATTGCTTGTAATAAAAATGTGTAATTAAGGTAAAAACATTTTAATAAAGTAAAACTACATTTTTGAGACCATAGAATGGAATAGTAATAGTAGACTCATCTTATCCTTAAATTGAAAATTTGTTCTATGCTGTTTGATTGGAAATGGTCCCTTTTTTTTTTTTTTTCCAGAGACCTCTTTCCCCACTACACTTGGCATTCTGTATAAAGCAAGTATATGTGGAACATAGCTATAGAAAAGTAAAGAACATGGTGCAGAAGAGATAGGGGATGAGGAAATTAAACAGTTATCCAAATTAAAAAAAAAGCAGTCATCAAAATCTTTGTGTCATAACTAGAAATAAACAATAAATGGCTTTCCCCAGATTCCAAAAAGCGTGCTGACAGAGTATAAACCAAATGTTAACAACAATAGACTAGATGGTGAGACTTTAAAGTATTTTTCATTTCCTGCCATACTACATTTTCAAAAATGAGTGTATTTTTATCATGGAAACAATCACACTTTTATTTAAGATAATGTCTATCACTACCTGACATTTTGCCCTAGCAAAATACGATCACAAGTACAGATAGCAGCACAAAGCAAAATTTTGTCTGCTTCCAAACATTTTTTTTCCTCTGTAATAGGACAACTTGAAGATTCCATTATTTTTTTGATAAAGAATACAGCATAGTGAAGTAAATACCAAAGGGTCGATCTGTAGCTCCGGGAGATAATATGTAATAGTGATCAAAAATATTTAGGGCCTCCCTGGTGGTGCCAGGGGTTGAGCCTCGAGCAGTGGGACTTCCATAGCCACTGCAGCGCAAGTTCGATCCCCGGCCAGGGAGGGGACCCACAGGGTGCAGCAGACCTCTCTTGCCTCTCCCGCTGCTCCCCTCAGCAGTGTGTTTCAGTCCATCTGCCAGTTCTGCTCCCCACTCTGTCTCTGGTGAATCCTCTCACCTCATGTGCCTCTAGCTTGTACCCCAACCCTTGTATGATAAATAAACACAATATTTTTAAAAATATATTTAGAAACTTAGGGTAAGAAACCACATCGTGGTCTTTGTTTTTTAATCGAAATAACATTGGTTTACAACGCCGTGTATGATTTAGAGGTATAGGATCTCATCCCCCACCAAGGCACCCCTGGAACTACACGGTAATTCATCCCTCTGGGACTAGGTGGTCTCTTCTCACAGTTTCTCTCCCCCTGCTTCTTTCCTGCTGGTAACCTCAATTCTACAGTGAGATTCCTAGGGTTTGTTATTAGTTTGATTTTGTCTGACCAAGAGGGTCTTTCTTGCTTAGGTTTTATTCATAAAGTTCAAATGAGAAACCGTAGGAGTTTAATAAAATTAATCTCAGTCTCTCAAAATCCTTGCTTTGGATTTACGGGATTTCTTCTGGCAAGAGAGCACTCACACCCTCTGTTTCCTAGTGTGCGTTTATGTTGGCCTCCTTTCTTTGGTTTGGTTTGTTTGCTAACAGTCACCAGCTGTGCAGGCTCCCTCTATAATTTCTTGTAACATATTATAAAAGAATAGGGCCTCATATGCAGAATTTCAAGATAAGGTCTCAAGTTCCACGTAAATTGGAAACTTTTCGGTACCAAGGCATGCCAAGGAGAGGTTGGCTGCTTCATGCCCTGAGAAGCTTACAAAGATGTCTGCTGTCACCAGAGTTTGAATTTCTCTTCAAGTGTCACTCACCCATGACAAGAGATGCTAGTCAAACCACCAACTGTCCCTAGATTCTTCTTGAAAGTTTATAAAACGGTACGTTCCATTCCAAATCATATGTTTTAGTACTCACCTGTGCGTTGGGAACTAATTTCTTTTTACTATGGCCCTCCAGATCTATGGCTCCAGTGCTTGGCGCATATTCCTTTATGTGAGATAAGAAGTTAGTCATTTTTATATAACTTTCTCCATTTATCCGAATTTGAAATGTTGTTACTGCTATTACTATTGGTAGTGTTTTGGGGGTCTTGTGTGTGTTTTTTTAAGATTTATTTTTATTTACTTAAGCTTACAACAACAGAGGTGTGGGCAGTAAGAGAATTCACCAGAAACAGAGTGGGAAGCAAAACAAGCAAGTCTACTGAAATACACTGCGAGGAGAGCAGCGGGCAAGACAGGAGAGGTCTGCTGTGCCATGTGGGTCCCCTCCCTGGCCAGGGATCGAACTTAATCCACCGCGGTACACTTAACTCCTAGGTCACCAGGGAGGCCCTGTTTGTTTTGTTTGTTTGTTTGTTAAATATTTGACTTAAAACAGTCCAGAGGAAGGAAGAGGAGAGAACTTGTACAATGAGTTATGAACTGCATATAATATAGTGTACTTCATGTTTTCATTTATATTCACAGCAATCTGATCATATTATAGATGAGGAAACTGAAGCTTGAAAATGGATGTGCTTTGACCGAGCTGAGATCACGTTGCTGTTAAATGACAGAGGGGAGCTTTAAATCTGTTTTTAATCCAAAAATCAATTGTTGTGTCTAACACTTTAAGGCATGAGAACTAATATTTATCAAGCACCCATGATGGCATAACATATGTGTTATATATACTGACTCATGCCATTCTTGCCAAGTCTTATCCCCATTTTTATTGGGGGGTGGGGAATTTGAGGTTTAAAGAGGTTAGATGTTTACCTCCATTATGTAGGTTGCTGAAACAAATCTAGAATTTAACCCTGTGTCTCTCCAAAATTTTTGTTTTCTTTGACACCTTCTACATTGTTCTCTATGGAGTCAGTCACCAGAACAACTTCATGAGGTGGGTGTCATGATTCACTTGTATCTTACAGAAGAGGAAAATTCAGTCTAAAGAAGCAACAAGTCCAGGCCTTCTTGGTGACACAAGAATTAAAGTCTCAGCGCTATCAAACTATCGCCAGTCCCTGAAGATTGAGTTCGAGCCCTGGCCAGGGAGCTGACCCACATGGCCTAGCAGACCTCTTCTGCTGTGCCCGCTGCTCCCCTCAGCAGTGTGTTTCAGTCCATCTGCCTGTTCTTCTCCCCACTCTGTCTCTGGTGAATCTTCTCACCCCTCACACCTCTGGCCTACACCCCAGTTCTTAAATGCATAAATAAATACAATAAATCTTTAAAAAAGAAAAAAAAAAGAAAGAAAGAACATGTCCTCAAGTCTGTTCAGTGTTAAGAAGACTCAGACAGTCTGGCTTCAGCATTCTCAACCATTTGTTTAATGAAGTATCTCCCCAGAAACACGTCTAAAGAATCTCTAACAAAAATGATAGAGAAATATCCTTGGGTATACAAAGTACAAAATACGATTTTTAAAAAGAGAGGGAAAAGAAAAAGAAACTATGCTAAACAAGGACTGGCTGGCACTTCTGGCTTCTCCACATTCATATAAATCAATTGATATACAGAAGTGTCCATCACCACATTGTCTCATTCCTCTTAACTGCCCAACTCGTGAAACCTCGCAGCTTCAGAGGCAAAGGAAGAAGGTTCTGGAGTTGTGTGAAGAAGAAAATTGTGCAATGAACTATGTGGGTGGCGGGAAGGTCTTTAGAATCTGGGCCTTCTGAGTCGTAGGATGAGCTCACTCATCCTCAGCGTTCCGGGTCAGGGGCGCGCTCTGCTATATGAAGGAATGAACCATCCTTCACACTCACGGCCAGGCCCATCGACCCGCCGTCAGAGGAGCGTGACGCAGGAATCGCCAGCTCAGGATCGGTGATGGATCTGCACGGGTCTCGCGTGCGCTCACAAGCACCTGGCCCTCTCAGAGCGATGACAAGTGTCCCCGAGACGACCGGGATTCCAGGCACAGCGTCTCCATGACATATGAGATCAGCTCAGCCACCTCAGAGCCTGAGACAAAGGGAAAGAGCCGATGCCTTTGAAGGGAAGATAAATGCCGTGAATGTGTAAGCTAATTCTCTCTGGTTTTGTCTGGGCAATTAAGGGGAGGAATAAGAAACTATTATAAGAAGCTGTGTTTTTAATGTCAGCAACAGCTCATGCTTCCAGGAATAGGAGAAAACACAGAGCTCAAGCAGAATTCCCTGAGCCTCGTCTGAGACGAGCTCTTTTTATGGAGCTGTGTCAGATTTATAGGCTTCCAACTTCGGCGCTTTATAACAAGGCCATCCAGTGTAGATGCCCTTATAGTGAGGCAGAGGCAATATTTCCTTCTGGTGGGAGGCAAGGAGCCAGAAGGCAGGAGAGACAGCCTTATTATGTAAAGGAGCTCTAATAAAGACTGCTTTCACCACCGCAAGTGGCCCTCTGAGAAGATGAGTAGTGAGGGCGAGTGTGCAAAGGACTGAATGCCTATTCATCTAATAAAACCTGATGACGAGCAACAGGTGCACTCGCAAATAAACTACCTTCAAGTCATCAAAAATTCTAAAGAAAGCTGCATCAAATTGCAAATGATATGACTTTCATCTAATGATAGATTATTAATTATACAGGAAGATTGCAGTAGGCCTATAAAATGGGTGTTTGCATCCTCATTATTCAGTATTTCATGCCATGATGATAAAGAATAATGACAGAATAATAAGCAAGCTGTTTATTTATTTATTTACCTCTTTGAAAACTAGACTTTGAAAGTCAAGTTATAAAGTTTTATAAAGACTTCCAGTGACGGGCCTCCCTGGTGGTGCAGTGGGTTAAGCAACGCACTATGAAGCAAACCACAGCCACTGCAGCATGAGTTCAATCCCCACTGCTGGCCAGGGAGAGGACCCACATGGTGCGGCAGACCTCTCCTGCTGTGCCCGCTGCTCCCCTCAGCAGTGTACTTCAGTTGATCTGCCTGTTCTGCTCCCTACTCTCTGTGGTGAATCCTCTCACACACACACCCCCACACACACACACCTCTGGCCTGTACCCCAGTGCTTGTATACATAAATAAATAAATCTTTAAAAAAAAAAAAAAAAGACTTTCAGTGACGACTCAGAGGGCAAGAGACGTCAGGGATAAGGAGAGTAAGGAAAAGATGAACCAATAAAAAGACATGTTCATCTCCAGGATAGACCCTCCTAAAGTGACATCAGAATTAAATGACAATTTTCCTTGGTTGGTGATAGCAGCATTTTGTTGGTGTGTTTTTAAAAATACACAATAATAGACCCTGAAACTTATATAATGATATAATGTAAGAGTTTATTCCATAAAAAATAAATAACAATAAAATACACATGCTGGGCCTCCCTGGTGGCGCAGTGGGTTAAGCAACGCACTGTGAAGCAAACCACAGCCACTGCAGCACGAGTTCCATCCCTGCCGCCACCAGGGTGTGACCCACATGGCGCAGCAGACCTCTCCTGCCTCGCCTGCTGCTGCTCTCGGCAGTGTGTTTCAGTCAGTCTGCCTGTTCTGCTCCCCACTCTGTCTGGTGAATCCTCTCACCTCCCTGGACTCTGGCCTATATACCCCAGCTCTTGTGTGCATAAATAAATAAATCTTAAAAAAAAAAAAAGAAAATTTTAAATAAAAATGCACATGCCCTCTGAAAGAGCAGGTTTGTTTGTTTGTTTGTTTGTTAAAGATTTATTTATTTATGCACACAAGAGCTGGGGTACAGGCCAGAGTTGCAGGAGGTGAGAGGGTTCACCAGAGACAGAGCAGGGAGCAGAACAGGCAGATCCATTGAAATACACTGCTGAGGGGAGCAGCGGGCGAGACAGGAGAGGTCTGCTGCGCCATGTGGGTCCCCTGCCTGGCCAGGGATTGAACTCGCACTGCTGTGCAGTGGAGACTTCAGTGCAGTGCTCAACCTGCTGCGCCACCAGGAGGACCTGGAAGAACAGTTCTTTTGGGTGATGTGGGAAGCTGAGGGGCACAGTATTGAGAAGGGACACCTGAGGTCCAGAGTCATGCACCTGGCAACACCTGTCACTTCTATGATCTCTAAACATCCCACCCAACCCGAGGCCCCAGGGAAGAGCACAGCCAGGCTCACAGCCAGGAGATGAACAGTAGCGTGGTGAGAAAGAGCTGGAAGGACTGAGTTTGCCAGCACAGAGAAATAAGGGCAGGAAGTGGTGGGTGGAAAGCAGGAGGGAGTGTGCTGGGGAGAGAATGCAGGGAGCAAACAAACCTTAGGGCATGAGTGTGCCAAGAGACAGTGAAGATCTCTATCAGGGTCATTTATTAAATAGCAGCTCATCACAATTAAGGACAATTGGGGAGGGTGTGAGCAAGGAAATGAGGAATAGCAAAAAAGGACTTACCTGGATTCCTAACTAGCTCTCTGAGAAGAAACTCTCTCCCAAGGAACCTGGTTGGTTTGACCTACGTGAATCGCCCTCACCCTGCCACCCATCAGCGGCCTCCCTCCTCACCTTCAGCATCTCCCATGCTTTGAGCCCTGCGCAGTTTAATGTTTTGATAGATGTATTTTTAAGAACATTGGTGGGTCCCGATTGCTGACTCAGCGTTTTTTTGTCCTAATGGAGATGAAGTAAATACTCTTCAATTTAAAGAAACATAATATTATTTACCCACTCCATTTTTCTTCGAATAGTCTCTCTGGAGCTAAAGGCAAAAAAGTCCTATCAGTCAATGTAATTTTATAAATTATATTATTTGCATATAGATCTGATTTCATCTAGTTCATCTACTAAGTGATTTAACTTAAAAAACCAATCTGTAATGAAGGGTGAGTGAAAATGGAAAACCCTACAAGTTAGACGCCATGAATTCAGAAATTCTGATAAATCTAACTTTGAGAAAATTTACCTTTCACTTATAAAAATCACTGGTAGGCAAATTAATAAATTTTAAAAGAGTTGAAAATACCATTTGATCTACTGAAGATAACAATACCTGACTTTGCTTAGGTAGCAACAACTACATGAATCTCTCAAACAGACCAATGGTGGCCCCCCCTTTTTTTTAACTTCTTTTTGGGATTTTTTTGTTTCTTTTTTTATTTTTAATTTTATATATACTTTACATTATTTTCATTTTTGTACAGTGTATATTTCTCATCCCTGTGAAATTCCCATCACCAATTCACACGTGTCCATCTGTGCACCATCACCATAGTCCCTTGTGCTCTCCCCACCCATTTTGTTTCTTCCCCCCTTCTACCCTAAGGACTGTCTCAGATTTATAGTTGTCTGTTGATTTTGATTTTTAATTTATTGTAGTCGATTTTTCCCCCCTAGTCCCTTCTTTGTTTCCTCTACATTCTTCCTATAAGTGAAACAATCTGATATTTTTCCTTTTCTTTCTGCAGTAGCCCATTTCTTATAAACATAGTTATAAGTCAGTGGTTGACTATTTTCCCTTTCAAAATTTGGACTGTCAATATTATATTTAAAAAGCAAAATAAAAATCAGGTTAGATAGAATTCTTTGTTAATTCAAAACATACTTCTTGATTTATGTATAGTATGTGGGTTGCTGTGTTCTAATATTAAATTTGTATTTAATTTGTAATTACTTTATTTTGGAATGTGGTATGTATATGCCAAGGAACAAAGTCACTTTACTCAGGAGACTCCCAAGTTACCTGACCTTCAGTTAAGATGACAGCAGATTAAAGACTTAATCATCCTCTGGAACACTCGTTTTTACATTTGCATATAGTATTTTCACATAAACAACTGTCAGAATGATTCAGGGTGATTTTATCTCTTCAGTAGGAAGAGGAACAACCAGGAGGACAAAGGTGTGACCATATGACATACCTTGAACCACCTTCACACTTTAAATATTCAAATAGCAAAACCCTCCACACCATCGATAAAAGGCATCACTCACTAGTCTCTACCTAAATTGCCCAATCACTCACTGGCTTTTGTATACCCTGAAAGACACATGTGATAGCTAAATGATGCCCTGAGCTGGCCCATAGATGATAATTCAAGAAAGGAATCTGTCCTCTCTCTTTCATAAACTTTGCCTTGACTGATTCACCCACCTTTACTGATGCATCCTTCTATGAATTATTTCTGGGTACTATTATTTACAGAATAATTAAAGAATGAAATAAAAGAGATAGGTGCCCTCCCCCTAAGGAGGTTTTGGGTTTAAAGCTTTAAGAGCAAAATTTGAGTGGAAGTGAACATAAGACCATATATAAGAGGAGAGAAGACCAGATAGTACCATTTTCTTCCTCTTAAAAGAAGTGAAATCAGATTGAGAGGGAGAAAAATTACTTCTCTGTGGGGATAATTGAGAAAGCCTGTAGAGGATATGGTAATTGAGATAAACTGGTGAAATTGTTTCAACTTGAAGTGAAGCTCAACTCTCCAGATGAGAGGAACATGGGGAGCAAGGAGCCAGGCCATGGGAAACTGGAACTGTAGGGTGATGTTAGCACAGTGATTTGAGATTTAGACACATGAAGGAAAATACTAGCAGATGAATTTGGAAAAGTAGACTGTTCATTCAATAGACTGTTTAAAAAATATTTATTTATGCATACAAGAACTGGGGTACAGGCCAGAGGTGCAGGGATTTACCAGAGACAGAGTGGGGAACAGAACAGGCAGCTCAACTGAAACACACTGCTGAGGGGAGCAGCGGGCAAGGCAGGAGAGGTCTGCTGCACCACGTGGGTCCCCTCCCTACCCAGGGATCGAACTTATGCCACGGTGGCTGCAGATAGCCTCATAGTCCTGAGGCTTAACCCCTTGCGTCACCACGGGGGCCCCACATCCAACAGACATTTTCAAGAATCTGTTATGTCCTGGCACTACTAAGCCCTGGGGAGAAAAGGTTGTATAAAGAGTTTTCTGCCCATAGTCAGTCCCAGTGGTCCAGCTTCATTGGCTCGCCTGAGTCGTCTTAGAAACGAATCCTTTCGGACCCCACTTGCACACGGAAAATGTGGGCACACATTTTAACAAAGCCTTCAGGCAATTCCTGGGCACATTAAGTTTGAGACCCACTAGCATGGTGCCTTGTTCATATTTAAGGAGCCTATAGTTTATTTAAGGAGACAATGAAGCAGACCAGAAAGTGCAGTGCAACAGTTTCTGTGAGAGACAAGGACGGTGAGCTCACCGAGGGAAGCAAATCTGATAGAGGGTAAGAGAGTCGAGGATGGCGGGAGGAATCAGTTAAGTCACAAAAAGTACACATTTGCCATCTCTTGGTCTATTTACGAAAGTATAAGGAACATTAATTTTTCTTGATCATCTTGGTGTACCGAGCACTATTACATCAATTGTTTTATTTAATCCTTTGCCACCACTTCTCTGGTACAAGCAACCAGAAAGAGTAGAACCACAGGCTCTCTCTGCCTGCTCTAGATAGCAGCCTTGCAACTGAGGAAACCAAGCCCGTCTATTCCGCTGCCCTCAGACAGGATGCTGCAGCCAGGCTTTCAAAACTGGATCTGATTCTGCCATCCACCTGCTTAAAATTCATTTCCCATTGCTTCAGTCCCCAACATGGCTTTTGCAGTTCTGTCAAGCTGGCTCCTGGTGCATCCTCCTTCTCACCCACTGAGGCATCACTGAGGCTCCTTCTCACACCGTCTACTGCTCTCTAACCACCAGCCTTTTTCAGGCTTCTGCTGCTGAAAGACTCTTCCATTTTTCCCATGGCTTGGTTAATTCCTTCAGCGCCTCAGCACTCACCTTCCCTAGGAGCAGCCTTCCCTTGCCACCTTGATGAGAACATCTAGCAGTGGTTCCTTGGTGGCTCTTCCACAGCTGCAGTGCTAAGCCACCTGTGTGATCCATGTGCTTCCTGCTTCTGAATTAAACTAACCTCCACCAGGACCAAGGACATAGTCTTTTTTCACTTACCATTTTTTCTCCTTCGGATGGTGCTAGCCCTAGTACCCAACATTTATTTGTTTAATTATCTAATCAATATGAAGCATTATCACTAGATGGAAATGCTGAGGTCCTATGTTGGCAAAAAGTCTGTAGCATGAAATGCTTGAGAGCTTTAGTGGATTGAAGGCTATGAAGTTACAATGTATTTTTTTACTAGAAGACCTCTGGACAATTCCATCACAACAATCACACCAAATTGGGCAGTCCTTGGAGAGGAAATGCAGGCAGGAATGTGGGCAACCTGGCTACTGATTAATGATGAAGGAGAAACAAAAATTAAGAGAGAAACCCAACAAAGGTCAAAGGGAGGGCTAATTTTAAACTAAGAAAGACATGTGTGTATTTGTTGGAAGCAAAAGGAGCAAGGATAGAAGATCGCAGTGGAGAGAGAAGGTAAGTAATCAGTGGAAGAACACATGAGAGAACAAGATTAACACCACATGAAAAGAAATCTTTTTTTTTAAAGATTTATTTATTTATGCATACAAGCACTGGGGTACAGGCCAGAGGTGGGGGGGGGGGTGAGAGGATTCACCACAGAGAGCGGGGAGCAGAACAGGCAGATCAACAGAAGTACACTGCTGAGGGGAGCAGCGGGCACAGCAGGAGAGGTCTGCCGCGCCATGTGGCAGGGATCTCCGACCAGCAGCAGGGATCGAACTCTTGCTGCAGTGACTGCAGTTTGCTTCATAGTGTGTTGCTTAACCCACTGCGCCACCAGGGAGGCCCAGAAATCTTTAAAATGAAAAAGCAGCACATCCTTCTTTAAAACAAGCAGGAGATGAAAGTATGGAAGTTTTTATTTTGAGAAATATAGAGATGATCTTGAATTCTCTCTCATGCTCACTCTGTTATGTTTTTCCCAGTGTATGTTCTTTGGCATTCCTTAGGGAAGGAAAGTCCTCTACACTCCTTGTCCTTATTTTGACCATCATATTTTCCCCCTGCCTCTCTTATTTTAAAGCTCACTCCTGCTACTTATCGACCTAGTCACCATTTCTGACAAAGACCTAACTCTTTTGAGACATCTGCGATGGCTCAGTCATCTTCTTCATCTAGTTCATGGATTTTATTATCTAGAATAATGAGCCTTTCAGCATGATAGTCTAAAAGTGTGACAACTAAAACTCTTACTGAAACTGTTAATCGTTCATTTTCATTAAGTAAACATTTACTTTTTTCCAGACTTTGTAGTGCGGTTTGGAAATATGAAGATGAATAAAATATGGTCCTGTCTTCAAAGGACTTAGTCTAGTAGAGTTGTTTCTAAGGTAGTAAGAAGTGAATCTAATAATATAAAGAAAGTGTACAATTCAAGGGAGAGCAGCAGTCACAGATTTTATCTTGAAAGCCCTGGAAAAGACTTCAGTCAGAAAATAGCCTCAACTGTGATGTTTAGTCTCAAAGACGCAAAAGCAGAAGTTGGATTCACCCCAGATTTCAGTTTAGCCGTACCTAATATAGCCTGAGAATACAGTGAGGATCTACCAGAAAGGAACAACACTCATTCATTCAAAACACATTTATTGAGCACTAAGTGTTTGGCAGACACTGTGCAAAGACAATTCACAGACTAGAAGACATTTTACTCTGATATTCAACAAAGCTATGAAGGAATACTTGAAGCAAGTGTGTTGACCCAAAACTCCATTTCTGAATCTTCACCCTCCCTACTCAATTCCCATTGAGAGTGGGTAAGGCTGGGAAGAAAATTACAATCACCCAAAGTCCTACTGAGTATAATTTTTGGCATTGTCCAGTTTTTGAAATCCATTGCCAACAACAAAGCAATGAAAGTCAATATACCTCTCATTTACCTTTCTCAAAGAAGACTGGACTTGTACAAAAATAATAATGAAAATAACACATTAATGAGTGCAGTTAGCACTTACTGAAAATTAACTGTGTTCCAAGCTTTGTGATAAGTGTTTTAGATGCATTATATCTTTTAATTTATACAATAAAACTATGATGTAAGCATAATCGACTGGATTTTACAGAAAACTAAGTTTTCTACTGTTAGTAAATAGTACCTCAGACTTCCCTGTCTGTGGCTATACTTCATCCAGGCAATCAATCAAATACATTTTAACTGAATTTCATGTATAAATTATGTTGAAGCAAAAAATTGACTCAGGTCTTCATTAGAATTGACTCTGGGGGCCTCCCTGGTGGCACGGGGGTCAAGACACAGCACTATCAGGCCATCTGCAGCCACTGCAGCATGAGTTGGATCCCCAACCAGGGAGGGGCCCCACATGGCGCAGCAAACCTCTCCTGTCTGCCTGCTGCTCCCCTCAGCAGTGTATTTCAGTTGCTCTGACTGTTCTGCTCCCCACTCTGTCTCTGGTGACTCCTCTCACCTCCTGTGACTCTGACCTTTACCCAAGCTCTTGTGTGCATGAATAAATTTTTTTTAAATTTTTTTTTTAATTTAAAAAAAAAAAAAAAAGAATTGACTGTGTAGATGCTGCTCCACTGGAAAGATAAACACGTTCAGATAAAGAGCTCACCTGTGTTGCCAACAGAGGGATTTTGGGTTAGAGGGGTCTTCCCTGCATCCTTCAGTCCCAGCTATGGTGTCCCTTGAGTGGAACTCCCCTTCCCACCTGCCCATAGAAGTGACCCTTGCCCTGTAGTGTCAGTCACCATAAATAGAACAGATGTATCTTTTTTATTACTGACCACATAAAAATGTTTCATTTTCTAATGGGTTTTTAATAGATATTAAGGCTTTCCTTCTGTCTAGCTTCAGTAATTGCTGCTGTTACTTACTCCTCAAGCAATTGCTTTGGCATTCTGAAGTCCTCATTCTTTAGACCCGTGCTGCTGGGTATTTTATTCTACCTGAGAAACACTGTGTAGAGAAACACAGGATAAGGGTCCCCCAAAGATGAGCATGTACTAATCCCGGGTGCCTGTGAATATAGTCCTTTGCTTAGCAAAAATGACTTTGCAGATGTGATTAAAGTGAGAAAACTAGCCCTGTTTTATGTGGTCTTTTGGGACAATCCAGCAGTGAACCAAATAAGCAAAAATCTCTCTTCTCTTAGTGGACTGAGGGAAATAAAAATTAAGTAGATGGCACGGAATGTTAGAAAGTGATCATTGTTGTGGGGAAAAAATAAAGCAGGGAGGAGAATCAGGCTGGAGAACAGACTAAAGTTAAAGTGTATAGACAGAGCAAGCCCTGGCCCTGGACTACTCTCAACCCCTGAACTTGTTCACAGAGAAACTGAACCGAGTTTTTGGGTACAGCACTCCTGACTGGCACCAAGATATTGTCAATTTAAAGAAGAACATGTGACTTTTGTTCTCTGGGTGTTTACAACTAGTAGGCCCAATATAAAAGATGAAAATGTCTAATACTTGCCCAGCTGTGCCCATTTTACAATTAACAGAGACATAGCTACAGAAAAGACTTCCACCATTTTTCAAGAACAAACTTGGGGGCCCCAGGGAAGCCAATGGAGGAAAGGTTATCTTTCTCATCTTTGGGGAACACCCTTGAGCATAAAAAAAGAAGAAGAAGAAAGAAAGAGGTGAATGATGTTTTACATTCTTCATTTTACGTTTGAGTAAGTGTCCTTTTCATTGTCAAAGATCTTCTCTAAGTTGTTTCACAGAATCAAAAAGAGGGGAGGGACTTAAGACTGGTTGAACTTGGCAACTCCAGTCTGAATATTTCTTATTCTCCCAAAACAAGTGAATGCAAACAATACAACTCCTCCTCAGGGCATCTTAAGGGAGGGAGTGAAGAGTACTTGACAAAGTGATATGCAAATTTTTTAATATTTCCATAAAGTGATGATGGAGCTAATTAAGCTGTTTGGGAAGTGCACCCCTTCCACTTGAGGCTTCTCAAGAGCTAACTTGTCTGCCTGTCCACGTGACCAAGCACAGTACACAGGGCAATCTTGTTTGACTACACACGGCCTCTGACTCAAGGGAGCAGCAGCTCTTGGTTTGTCTTCTAAGTATCTACACAGAAAGTCTGAGACTTCCTTTAATGTACTGCTACAAAATAACCACAAGATTTAGAAATGCTCCTCTTGAAGTCAAAGCAGACTCATTCATCCTTTTCTTTCCTCTTCACCTGCATCACCATGTTTAATATCGCTTCTTTTCCCTAAATGATCTATAAAATATCAGTTCTCAAACTTTAGTGTGCAGTAGAATCATCCGGAAGGTTTGTGAAAAACAGCTGCTGGGCTTCATCTTTAGAGTTTCTGGAACAGCGAGGCAGCGGTAGCCCCTGAGGCTTCTCAGAGACACCCCAAGTTGACAATGCTGCTGGGCTGGGGTCTCTACTCTGACAACATCTATTCCAAATGAAATTGAGGTGACTAATCGCAATTGCTCTTGTTGACCATTGTAGTATCCAATACATCTGAAGAGAATAATAAGTAAACATCTTAGTTTGTTATCCAAGAAATACAATCTGATCAGATTTAACTTTCCAATTGAAAGCCTCTTCATCAATTTCTTCTGTTCTTTTTAAAATTCTCTCAGTTAAAAAAAAAAAGAAAGAAAAATGCCCTGAAAATAAAGAAGTTAAAACTGAACATCGTAATTTAATAAGGGTCTAGTAGATAGCGAATTAACTAGAAATAGTCTTTTCAAGCTCTTGCGAATAACTCAATAATTTTAAAATGCCCAAGTCTCATATTAGCTTTTTAGATTAAGCACCATACTGCATATGAAAGACTTCACTAGGTTATTTACTATGTTAAGCAAAAATTCATTGCTCAGATTCTGCTTCTTAAATAAATATGTAGAGATGATAAGTATCCAACTTCCCTTTTAGTATTTTATTTTAATTTTTAATCTTAATTTTAATTTTTGAAATGCATCTTCTCCAACCACATTCTAGCTTAAGGGTTAAAAATTACACAAAAGGAAAGCAAATTTATTTTTTTTAACTGATAAACTAAAATGAAACTGGACTCCTACAGCAACTAATAAAGCATGTCTTTTAACATTTGTAAATTCAGTAGATGCCACTTTAATACAATGTAGAGTGTATATTGGTCCTCAGTTCATTAGTTTTAGTATGCCCTGTTAAAATATCTTACTTGCATTTTTGTATCTGCCAAGATGTCAATTCTGACATGACTCTCTTCAGGCGAAATGTAGTTGGCCTTTCCTCATTTTTCGCTGACACAGAAAATGAACAATTTCTTAACATCATTTAGGATAATGCTATCAGAATCATAGCAAGTTCAAGTATAAATGAGGTGCACGTGTTAAGTCATCTGCAGAAAGGTACAATTTTACAACTGGCTGAATTAGTTCAGGGCATGAAGATTTAGCAGCCAGACTAACCAATTCAAGAAATACATCTAACTGTAGAAAAATTTCCAAATACATAAAGACAACCAGCCTTTAATGTTCTCATTTCCACTTGCACATAACATTTGACTTTAATCTAATGTATATGCAAGTTGCTTCCTGTAATGTTAAGCATTAACTATAACGCACCCTTATCTAGACTACATTTGATGATTTGGGTTGGCCATTAAAATATTTAAATTGAACCCTTAAGTACAGTTTAGAAAATTATATTCTCTACATTTGAAATAACCGTAAATAAAACTCTCTTTAAGTTATTATGGAAGAATAATGTTAAGTGAAAAAAGCAGAATACAAAATTGAATCTACACTGTAATTGCAACTATATAAAATTGGTTATGCATGCAAACAAGATTGGGGAAAAAAACACGAAAAATGTAAGTGACAAGTTTGTTAAAGAGGTAGATTGCAGAGGAGTTTCTTTTAAAAAAAAAAGTCCTATACTTCTTATAAAAGTTATTTGTACAATTGCAAAAACATGAAAATTATTTTTGAGGAATAAATTGTGTTTTCTCGCCTTGATTTGACTGTTTTCTTATCATTCATGGTAATATACATTACCAAAACATAGGAGTTAGAGAAACAGTTACCATTTTCTTTCCTCCAAAGAAATTTACTTTTAAAGTCCATAATATTGTTGTAGACATACTAATGAATATTCTTTACACAAACATTATTATTGGCATTTATCACTAATATTACAATTATAAAAAAAAAAGTCTTCCAACCAGAAATAATCATGGAACGATAATAAAGACAAATGAACTAAATTACTGATGAAGTTGAAAGTTGCAGTATTTTGATTAAACAGCCAGCAGGAATTGTCAGACTAATTAACTCTGGGTCAAGCTACTGCTGAACTTAATGCCAGAACTATCAAAATCCAATACACGCTATGCCCCGTTACTTCACTAAGACTACGTATTTGTACTTAAGAGTAATGAACTGATATGTTAAGAAAGTTCAGCTCAGTAAAATAACTGCTGTTGAGAACTATTTGTACCAGGGCTGTTGTCAGCAAATCACTCAAGTTCTGATAGACAAGCTGGATCTTCTCAGTTCCAGCTAGAGAGGTCCAGCTTCTTTGTGGATAATGCACAGTGGTATGAGGTGAAATATAGTTTAATGTTTGTATTCCTGACCAAACTGATATATGAGAAACCTGGAAGACCCCTTTCCTTGGGCGAAGCGCCACTTAAGAACATAGAGATTACTCTGACAAAGTTTTGGCAATGGCACAGAGAAGAAAAATGGCGCCTGAGGAAGCACTGGCCAAAGAACTAAGCTCCTGTTTCCCAATTCATTTGTTCTCTACAAACACCAGTATTTGTCTTAAGAGTGAAGATGACAAACTCTGAAGCCATTCTAGTCTATTTTGTCTCCTTCCTTTCTCACATTCCTTCAATGTTTCCATCCCCTAAACTAAATGTCAGATCACTATATAGCGAGCCAGAGAACTTAAAGTATCCACAGATGTTAGCCACAGGCCCCTCTCTTAAAAAAACTAATAAACCTGAGGTAGATCTTCTTGCCTCTATTTCAGTGAGAAATTGATCACTGTTGCACATATTAAATTGGATGAGATGTGATTGGATCCCAAGTTTCAAGCTTACATTAGTGGTTCTCAACAACATCAATGTTGGCCAGTTCTCCTAAGTGGTGAAATATGGGTATTACTGGCATCTAAGGTCCCCTGCAAATGCACAGGCAAACCCTCCACAACTTACACATATATACACACGTATACTACAGATACCTATGGGCATGCATCTATATATATGTCTGTGTATGTGTATACCCCAAAAAGAATCCAGCTAAAGTGTCAATAGTGCCAAAGCTGTGAAATCCCAAGTATACAGCTTATTATCATTTTTGCTGAGTCTGAGTCATCTTAGCTCAGCAAAACAGCACTAATTCAAGCACAATGAATATTCTCTTTTGACACACTCCAGTTTTGTTTTGTTTTTTTGAGTATTTATTTATGCATACAAGATCTGGGGTACAGGCCAGAGGTGAGGGAGGTGAGAGGATTCACCAGAGACAGAGTGGGGAACAGAACAGGAAGATCAACGGAAATACACTGCTGAGGGGAGCAGTGGGCGAGGCAGGAGAGGTCTGCTGCGCCATGTGGGTCCCCTCCCTGGCCGGGGATAGAAATCATGCTGCTGTGCTGCGGATGCTGCACAGTGCGGCGCTCAACCCGCTGCGCCACCAGGGTAGCCCTAACATGCTCCAGTTTTAAAGGACCACAGAGGAGACAGAACTTTGGGGAAGATGACACGTAGACAGGATCCTGAGTCATCATTTCCTTCAGGGACCCCAAGGAAGGCATCTGGAGGAAGCGGCCATATCTGGAATGGGGCCGGGGAGATGAGCACCAGTGTCTTAGCAAGGAGGAGAGTCAGAAAACATCAGAAAGGATTGAGAAGACCGCTAAGCATTAAGTTACGAGTGGTGCCAGTTCACCAGGAGGGTTGCCAGCCAGCCCTTCCCACACCCATTCCCCGGGGCATTCCCTTCATCCCAGCCCGAGAAGGAGGGTGCATACTTCTCACAAGAGCACAGCCTGTTCCCCCGTTTAGTGAAGGGCACCCGGGGGGCTGGTGACCGCTTGGAGCAGTGAGGAGAGCCATTGGTCTGTCCAGCGTGCAATCGCTGGGCTCCCGGGATTATCTGTGTTAGCCTGGGGAGTTAGAGCAGCTACCCCCGCTACACCCCCAAGTGACGTGCACCTGATGCATGGAATGCATGAAAAGAAGCTACCAGTGGCCGCAGTGCGCTCAGTCTGCCCAGGGGGGTTACGTGCCTGCCATGAGGAGACCTGGAACTAGCCCAATTTCTGGCAGTAGATTTACTGCACAGCGGACAACAGTGCAGCACCCCCCAGACGCAATGTCTATGGCCTTTTCAGCAGGGCACTCCTAGACCACATGTTCCAGAAAACCTGGGTACACACTCACCCCTCTCCCTGACCACCCTCCAGCTCTCATGTAGAATGCAAAAAGAGAAAATGCAGATAGCTACCATGAACTCAGTCTGCACAGGTTTCTTAAGACATTAAAGTAGACCTAAAATATGACCTGGAAATTGCACTCCTAGACATCTACCTAAAGCAGCATAAACACTAATTTGAAGGAATATATACATTTCTGTGTTCATTGCATCCATATTTGCAATGGCCAGGTACATGTCCAAGAACAGAAAAGTGGGTTAGAAAGTGAGGTTCTATATACATGATGGAATACAACTCAGCTATAGAAAAAAGATGTTCTACTCAGCTATTGAAAAAATAAACTCTTGCTATTTGCAACAGAATGAATGAAGTGGAGAGGACGATACCAAGCAAAGTAAGTCAGAAGGAGAAAGACAATACTGGATGCTGTCATTTTTATGCAGAAAACAGAAAAACAAAGCAAGGGATCAGACGAAAGCAAACGAACAACAAACCCTAGAAATGTGAGTGTGGAAAGACTATAATACAGGGAGGGCAAGGAGGGCAGCAAAGAGGGGCTGAGACTCAGCAGACTAACGGACTACGGAGGAGCTGAGGGTGCCTTGGTGGTGGGTGTGGTGTGGGGACACCCATCTGAGCCGGTGTGATCCTCCGCCTTTGAATTACACGCCGCATTGTAACCACAACAAATAAATAGATACCATGAAAGAGGATTTGTTTGTACAAAATTTGAACAACCTTCTAAAAATGCCGCCCAGCTTGCCTCCTTTTAGAGAGTTGTTTCTGTCCCAGCGGTTTGTTGTTGTTGAACTCAGGTATGAGACTCACCAGAGGGATGGCAGCAAGCAGAAAGCGACCATGAGAGAAGACAACCCGAAAGAAAAGCCATCTTGGGGCTCCCTGTTGGCGCAAGGGGTTGAGTACTGCACTTGGGGCTTCTGCAGCAACTACAGCACAAGTTTGATCCCCCTCCTCATGGAGGGGACCCACATGGTGCAGCAGACCTCTCCTGCCTCGCCCGCTGCTCCCCTCAGCAGTGTGTTTCAGTCCATCTGCCTGTTCTGCTCCCCACTCTGTCTCTGGTAAGTGAATCCTCTCATTTCCCGCGAGTCTGGCCTGTACCCCAGCTCTTCTGTGCATTAAAAAAGAAAATCTTAAAAAAAAAAAGAAAGAAAAGAAAAGCCATCTTGACAGAGCTCCTCCTGGATAAAGAACTTTCCAGTCAGGTCTTTGATCTTGATCCAGGTACAGCTTCTGCCTGGGGTAGAGTAACTAGACAAGAGAACCTCTTTGACCCCAAGAGTGCAAGTGTTTCACTAACACTGCCTTTGAATATTGCTTCTTCTTCAGTGACCTCGGTGGATTTAACAGCTATCCTTAAGGCCAACTGCAGGGGCCCAAGTCTCTCTTGAGGGAGAATAGCAGAGAAAGTAAGTTCCATCTGTCTCTTTCTTGCCATTACCCTTGCATTTCCATCCTGGACCAACGAATGGACTTTCTCGCTTAGAGGTCCTCGATGGTCTTTTTCCCACCAGAATTTTCCCTTCCCATTCCTCCCTTCTCACGGATGCTTCCTCTGTTGCTTAACTCTCGGTTTTTGTTCTTGCTTTCTCTCTGCCTCACCACTCTTAAATTGGCATAAATTCTTTTGTTACTCAGATAGTAAACAAATAAATTATGAGTTACTCCATTTTTGAAGCATTCCTGATCCCTTCAGTCTGAGTTAGGAAATCCCAAATGTTTGCCCTGAGTGTCTATGGTATACCACTCTCATTCTTATCACCATATTATATCATATCATATCATATTCAAATCACTTAACAGTAGTAGGTCTTCTTCCTTCTTTGGATTTGAGGTGTTTGAGGGCGAATATATCCCATTAACTTTTTATCTCTTACACTATACTCGTGGCTACATACAATAAAGGTTTAACTGAATTAATTGACATTATTGTAAGAGAACTTCAATGTGTGTTCACTGTATCAATCATTCCACACATTTACCAAATACCTTCCAGGTGCTAGGTATGTGCAGTTAATCCATATGTACAATTCCATATGTACCCTCGTTCTCTACAGAAGTGTCTTTCTCATGTAAAAATTTTGACCTTTGCAAATATTTAGCACAAGACTATTTTATTGCAGTTAAAATAAAACTTAAAATATTCCCCTACAATCAGCTGTGCATTAGCATGCACTAACCTAATTAAAAAGCAAGAACTGTAACAGGAGGAAGGAGATGGGCCATACATGGATTGTAAAGAAATAAAAAGAACTAAGTTGTACCATAAAAAGGACACGTTCTATATTGCAGAGGTCAAGTGAAGATTGTCAGACTAGTTTTTCCACTCAGGGCCTGAGCTAGAAGACTGGAAAAGAAGCTTTTGAAGAACCACAAACATATCTATTTTCCTCTTTACTTGATAGAGTAAAGTAATATTCTTTAAGTAATAGAAAACAGAGTTATTTACCAAATTGTAGACTTCAAATAGGCCAAGATCTCACAGGCCTTATCAGTACATGTATCTTCGACTGATATAAAATAACCTCAGTATCTAGGGTGGGACTGTCCAAATGCTCATATTCAGAATTGATTTTCTACCTTGTTATTTACGAATTAGATTGTTCTGGGGGAATAACCTCTATTCTGGAGGCTCATTTTTTGTCAAATTAGGCAAAAAAAGTGAAGGTTCCAGGACAAATGGCTTCTTTTCAGGGCAGAACTAAAGGATAAAAGTTGGGCTTAAGGCTTCATTTTGGCCTCAAAAGTTAAGTCAGTATTCAACTGTGAAACTTACTGTGATTAAGACTCTCTGAACGGGTGACTAAAACTCCCAACGTCATCATCCCCACTCTGAGGCTGCGTGGTATAGGCATGCAAATGTATTCACCACCAACCATAGTTTGAAAGCACTGTGGAAAAGAATTTCATATAAACTAATAATAAAGAGATGTTAGATAACAGATCCAGACATGGTAAGTATGTGGCTCAAATGCCCCTTGGAGTAATCTAGCCCACCTACGAAAACACCAAACACTCTATTGCTTGCAATATTGTGTGATATAACTTTATATTTGAAATACGCTTTATATTTGAAATAATGTGTCCTACTTGGAATTATCCCATAGACATGAAAATTTATATACAGACAAAAACCCGCACACAAAAGTTCACAGCAGCACTACTTATAATTTCTTGAAACTGGAAACAACTGGTTAAACAAATTTCTTGAAACTGGAAACAACTGGTTAAACAAATTATGGTATATCCACACTGTGGAATATTATGTAGGGATAAAAAAGGAATGGATATTAATACATCAAACAACTTGGCTTGATGTCTTAGTAAAAAACATGGAACCTCAAAAGTTCATTTTACAGATTTTGTCAAGTCACTTTCCTTATAGTAATACTGTGTTATAGTTACCTTAAGTATATTCATCAGCAGAAAGTTGATTGAATAAGGAATTAGACTGCTCTATATTATTTATACAGCTTTATGTGAATCTTATTATATATTATTTGTGTGAATAATATTATGTTTCAATATATAAATGTGCTGATCTCTATACATACACATATTGATTTGTTTGGGCTGCTGTAACAAACTACCAGAAACCAATTGGCTTAAAACCAGAAATTTATTTTCTTACAATTCTGGAGGCCAGAAGTCTCAGGTCAAGGTGTTAGAAGGGTTGGTTTCTTCTGAGGCCTCTCTCCTTAGGTTATAGGTGGATTTCTTCTCTCTGTGCTTCACATGTCCTTCTCTCTGGGTATGTCTGTTCTTACCTCCTTTTCTTATAAGGACATCAGTCATATTGGATTAGGATCTATTCATATAATTATCTCTTTTAAAACCCTCTCCAATTAATGCCACATTCTAAGATATTGAGGATTAGGACTTCAATGCATGAGTTTTAGAAGGATACATATCAGCTCGTAATACACATAACACACCATTCCCATATGTAACCATTTATACATATGTTATATACATATACATACAACTAAACAAAAACAAACAAAACAGAGACACAGGAAATATGAGACAATTGCAGCCATTGGTAACTAAGCAGAAGCTTCAGGCAGGAACCTGGGCAGACATCAGCCCATATCAGAGGACAAAAAGCAGCAGGGATGGATGAGGGAGTCCATCTGCAGCAAACTGGTGGAGTTTCTGCGGGGTCTTTAGAGCTACTACACCTGGCTTTAGACTCTACTGTCATCTCCTAAGTGCATGAATGTCTTGCCAGTTCATGGGGTTTCACTTCGTGCTGCTGAGATTTTTTTTCTTCCTTCCTTCCTTCTTTCCACCCTTTTATTCTTTCCTTCTGTCTGTCTATTTCTAATAGTTCTTTTGAATTTATAATCAATGCACTGAGCTTAAATTTATTGAAGTATAGGGAAAGAGAGGGGTGAGCTGTAGGAATGGTTTATCACATTTAACAAAATGCCATGATTCTAACCCTAACGATCTTAAGTCTGGTACAATTCTAACAGTGATGAAAGTTACTTCACGATCTTGCAGAGAAGAAAAATACCTATTTTAAGTAACTGTGTAAGACTGAAACCAAAAGAGATTAAAACTAGTAAAAATGTTGCAATAATGAGGGGGGAAGAGAATCCCGACTCTTATAAAATCTTATTTGCTTGAAGTTTTCTATGACTTTAGGACTTTTCTTAAACTTAATATATTGCACTGATGGACCATAGCTTCTAAACTCTGGTTTTTCTTCTTATCTAAGGTCTGCTAAACCAGTGGGGTTCAGTAACCTCTGCCGTAGGTAACACATCTGTGCAAACTGGTTCCATTTAAACAACAGTTGATCACTTGCCCTTTCTTAAAATAAGGTTAATTTTTTGTGGGGAAAGGGTAAAAGCTATTTTTGAGTTAAAGTATTGTGTAAGTAAATACTGCATTGCAGGAAAACTAAACTGTTACTTTCCTATGTCTTCTTTGTCAGATTAGATTGTAAACTTTAGATTTGGAGGGTTGATGTCTTCCATTGTCCTGCATCCACCTTACCACTTAGATCTTTCCCTTACCTGGAGAGGGTGCTCAGTGCCTTATTATTGAACACCTTTTATTATACTCATTTTCAGAAAGAAAATTCAAAAATAATGATACCAGTAGTAGCAAAAATATATGCAGTATGTGATTTAAATATTAAAATGTTGGGCCCAGGGGCCTCCCTGTTGGCGCAATGGGTTAAGCAATGCACTGTGAAGCAAACTGCAGCCATTGCAGCACGAGTTCTATCCCTGCCGCCCCGCAGAGGGGGCTAAGGGGGGACCGAGGCGGGGGATAGTGATCCACATGGCATGGCAGACCTATCCTGCCTTGCCCAACCTCTCCTGCCTCGCCCACTGCTCCCCTCAGCAGTGTTTTTTAGTTAATTTGCCTCTTCTGCTCCCCACTCTGTCTCTGGTTGGTCCTCTACTCACCCAACCCCACACCTCTGGTCTGTCCCCTTTCTTGTATGAATAAATAAATAAATAAATATATTTTTTAAAAAAGTGTAGGGAACAGTTCATGCACCTATGTTCCAAACAGTGGGATTTTTTAACTGTCAATAAGAGTAACTGCCAACTTTTAATAGAAGATTTAGTATGGACCAGACACTGTTAAGAATCTTAAATTTACAGTATTTCTCATTTAATACTCCCAGCAATGCTTTAGGTAGTTATTATCATCAGAGTAACCCGACAGATGATAAAACAGGCTTAAGGAAGACAATTGTGAAATAATTAGTTAATTACATTTTATGAATGCATTCTTCCATGGTTCCTAAAGCCTACAAATTTATTTTAATCACAACCTCTATTATCTTTTCTAAGAATTCAAAATACCTTAAATTACATTTGTTAATTATTACATATGTAGTATTTACTACCATGCTTCCTTGAAAAAAATTAGGATTTTTCCATTAAAAAACAAGAGTTATGTAAGAACTAAAATCTCAGTTGCTTATGAAATACGATGCCATAGATAGTCTAATGCTTTAACAAGTGTGCATATATCTTTAAAATAAAGTCCTGCTTGGACAAAGGCATGATTAATTTTAAATAAATGAACATGTTTTTCTGCTTAAGGTTTTCAAGTTACACAAACCTGAAGTACTTTATTATAACTTGCATATATATATGTATATATGTATATCAACCACATAGTATTTATGCTGTGGACATGATTATCAAAACAATGATTCCATGTCAAAGCAATGCTATATTTGCACTCTAGTAGTTTGGTTTATATTGGCTTTCAAACTCTATTTTTATGACCAAATATGTCTTTTTTAGAGATTTACTATGTCACAGTTGATAATTCACTACTATGTATTTGAAACTTCTTAGTAAGACTTCCTGCATAGGTAGCAAAAACATAATCTAAATAGGATTGAGACCCAAGGACATATCACATAAGAAGGTACAAACATTTCCTGAAAAACCTCATCTTGTCTAAAATCATGCACATAATATGACAACATCTATGAAAATCATGTGATTGGGAACAAAAACCTCAGAACTTTAAAGTCAGAGAAGCAATGGCATCAATAACAACCTTTTAAAAACATTGCATGGTGAAAAAGACATTCTGACTATTTAATAAAACAATACTAATAAGACAATATGCAGTGTTTTATATAAGAAAAACTGATACTTGTTTGAAAGAACATCATGGTCATGAGATAGTTTTCTTCTGTGGGGGAGGTCTTGTTTTATTGAGTTGGGGTTTATTGTTTTAATTAATATTTGTTAAATATTTCAGATATTGACAAATATTTAGGTCCGTGAATATGCCCTATTTTCACTCATAATTTCAGGTTTATCCTAGTATCAAAATGATTTAACATTTCGTTAGTCCTGTTAAATCTTGCAAAATAATACTTTTATTCCCCCTAAATTAAAATTTCACATGAAATAAAAATGGAATTGTTATCTAGTTATTTTAAACTTTTAATGTGTTTTCCCATCTATTGTTTTATCAGAAATAACTACTCTCTAGAGGATCTGAAATACAAACTAGAGCTGGTTCTGTTACAACTTCCCCAGTAATTAGTCCTTGGCTCCTCATATGGAAATTACTTCTTCAATGCAACTGATTTTTATGACAACAATTTATTCAAATATTTCACTCTTAGCTAAATTTTCCCACTTTAAGTGACTTTCGGAGTCGACATGTTACCTGTATGAGCTTCAATTTTAGGTTCCTCGACCTTTTAAAGTTGTTTTGTTTTTTAATCCCCAGACAGGTATATTTCTTTTCCAGACTTTAATCTCTTCTTCTCCGGAAATGCACTTCTCTGCCTCATTAAGCCTCCCTGTAATATCTAGAATTAAATCGCATACCTCATTTATTGTTGTGGTTGTATATTGCTGTTTTCTTTTTTCAGTGCAGTGCTAGAAATGACTCTGAAAGAAATAACCTAAAGTTTTCATCATTCAAGTTATTCTATTTTTTTTTACTTATAGATAATTGTGGAGCAAGAAATTGTTTCACCTGAAAAAAGAAGTCATTCTGTGTGTTGGGGTACAGGAGAGTGAGGGGGGCACTGGTGGCTGTCTCCCAGTAGTTGAAGAGGCTTGCCCATGAAGGAGGAAAGATATTTTTCCATAGAGTGTTCAAAATAGAACCAAGACCTGATAGAATAAGTTACATGGGAATAGTTTTCTATTCAGGTTCTTTTAGAAATGAGTTTTTCCCTCCTGAAAGTATTTTACTTGAGAGACTTGGGAAATAAGCAAAATATTTTTTTAAAAGATTTATTTATTTATGCATACAAGCACTGGGGTACAGGCCAGAGGTGTGGGGGTGGTGAGAGAATCCACCAGACAGAGCAGGATGCAGAACAGGCGGATTGACTGAAACACACTGCTGAGGGGAGCAGCAGGAGAGGCAGGAGAGGTCTGCTGCGCCACGTGGGTCCCCTCCCTGGCCGGCAGCAGGGATCGAACTCGTGCTGCAGTGGCTGCGGTTTTGCTTCATAGTGCGTTGCTTAACCCACTGCGCCACCAGGACAGGCCCATAAGCAAAATATTTTACTGACTATGTTTACAAATCTGTGTCCACAGAAGAATTTCTATAAGTCTATTGGTGAAAACTAGTTATCACAAAACAGAATCTTTTGGTGGATCAGAACAAAGGCAAGTGGTGAACTAGCTGGATTCAAAACCCAACTCTGCTAGAGGCAAAGTTGATAATGTTGAGCAAGGCTTCTTTTAACCCACTCCCTGCCTCAGTTTTCTCACCTATAAAAGGGGAATGAAACTAATGTCACAGGGTTTTTGTGAGGATTAGTTAATTTATATAAAGTATGCCCATCAACGTGCATGTGTTATGGGTTAGCTATAAATATTAAGCTATGGATTTCTTTTGTGCTCTTTTAAATTCTTTAAATATAGAGAATAAAATTTAAGGTAAGATAATTCTGAAAACTCCTCCCATTATTTGTCCATATGTACAGAATATACTTTCATGAACTGTATAAGATCTACACTGTAGAATCTTTTATTGTTCACTGATGATTCTCCAACATTAGGGAAAACTAGCCTATGAGTGATGCTGAATCTATTGAGGAAACAAGTGATAATTGTCTGATTGCTTCACATTTTTGAAGAATAGATGTAACTGAATGATTGTCCTGTAATAATTCTATTCAATCCTTAATAAAGTTCTCTTTTTAAAAAGATTTATTTATTTATGCATACAAGAACTGGGATACAGGCTAGAGGTGCAGGGAGTGAGAATACCAGAGACAGAGTGGGGAACAGAACAGGCAGATGGACCAAAATACACTGCTGAGGGGAGCAGTGGGCAAGGCAGGAGAGGTCTGCCGCACCATGTGGGTCCCCTCCCTGGCCGGCAGCAGGGATCGAACTCGTGCTGCAATGGCTGCGGTTTGCTTCATAGTGTGTTGCTTAACCCGTTGCGCCACCAGGGAGGCCTTAAAGTTCTTTTTTGTACTAGTAAAATCAGGACACTTTTTAAAAGCCTTCAAAGTTGAGAAACGTGTCTCATTTTTCTTTTTCTTACACTGAAAATCTGCACTAGAAAATGATCCCTCAATAAGATATCCATGACACTTCTCTGTTCTTGCATTTAATTCTAAGGTTCATTCATTTGTGGGAGTGCAGATATTATGGCGCACAAACCAGGTGCATAGCCAGCCCGTTGTAAGATGTTCCAGAGTTTTTATCTAAACAGTGACCAAAGAGACTAGCATATAATCTGAACCCTAAAAGCCAAATGTCAAAAGGTGAAATAACAACCTTTTTAAGTTCACGGATGTCTTGGTAGATCCTGGCATGATTGAAAAGTGGTTTCTGTGGTGAGTCCATGTTTGAAATCTGTTCCTACTATATTCTGACAGTTTCCAAACCCTCCTGGTCCTTTGGTGAATACCACTTCACCCCATACCCTGCGGCAAAGAAATTATGCATTTCCAAGGAAAAATTAAATGATTGAAGTCAAATATATAAATTGTGGAACTACTGAGTCCTTCAAAATTTACATATATTGCCACAGAATTAGCATTTTATGGTTGTCTGAATAATCATGTTAATATGCTAAAACACAGATGTTTGTCCCTAAACAAGGGTCAGGATGGGAATTGGGACATCTTAGAAAATATCAGGAAACCACTCAAAAAGTGGTCTTACTGCTAATCCCTGTAAGGCTTTACATAAACCTGTCACATATTTAGGCATTACAGCATAACGGTTAAAAGAACAGCCTTTGGAATAAAAAAAGACCTGGATTTGCCCTTTCATTTATTGTGATGTGAACCAATTATTCATTCTCTCTAGGTACCAGCCTACTCATTTATAAATGGAAGATGTTGACCACATCTTGCAACATCATTATGATGGTTAAGTAAAATAATGTAAAAATCTAATACATAAATAGGTTTGAAAACATATTATCAACAATAATAATGCCAACCACCCATAATAATACCAATTTATTTAAAAAATATTTACTGGAGACCACATATGTCCTGGGTTCTGTGTTTCATCTTAGTGATGTGAAGAGGAATTCTGCTGACTTTGGAAGGAAATAAACTTTTATGTAAATAGTGGCTTAAACATGTCATGTTGTAGGAATAACTGCAATGAGTTCTGTGAGCGCCAACACTTCATGTGTTCGTTGTTCCATAAAGATACATGACATGTCATGTATGACATGTCATGGACATACCATATCATAAAATCACGTCAAGAGAAAGAAGTCACACTCAGAGGAGTACATGACCAGAGCTTGTGAGGACTATGGACAGGGGTACAGACAACGTTAAGGAAAGCAGGGATGGCAAAGACCCCTGATGGCAAATAAGAGTTGAAAAGAAACTATCGACCACAGGCTCCAGAAGGTGTAGGGAAATTTGTTTCCAGTATTAACCGAGAGATGTAGCTATGGCATTGGTTGGAGAAGTGAAACCACCGGCAATCATACTGCAGCCCAGATAGAAGCACACAGAAATGAATACTTGGCCTGCTCGCTCATCCTGTTCAATCTTCTGCTGGTGCCTCCCAGTGGCCAACTCAATTGTCAGCCAAAGCTCAGGGGAGCAGCATAATGAAAGAGGCCTCCAGCGTCTGCATGGGCACAGAGCTGGTGGGAAAAGGTGAGGAATAGAACTAGAGGGGCAAGTGGGAACATCCAGCTGACCAACACATTTTATGAGCCTAAAAATGTGAATGGGTGTGGCTCAGTTACATGGGTGGGGAGCAATTTAGCTGCGAGCACAAAAAAAGCAAACCCACACAGTAGAGGGGAAAGTGTCATTTTAGTGGAATTAGAGTATGGGCTGCACGGCTAGAGGTGAAGTAGATGTTAGAACCTAGAGAGCTTATGGATCGTGCCAAGGCATTTGGACCATAACCTACATAACTGGTAACAGCTTACACACCCCCAAATGACAAAAAGAATCTATTGCTAATTAAGTCCGTGTGTGTGTGTGTGTCTCTGTGTGTGTCTGTGTGTGATTGAAAACAGATCATACTGAGAAAATAGGTTGAGTTTGTTTCCTTTTTTAAGACCCTTCCAAACCAAGATTGCTAAAACAAATCACATGTTATGGAGAACACTGCACCGTTCCTAATTATTTTAAGGTAATGTATTAGTAACACATGAAATTGACATTAGTTGAAGTTGGAAGCTGTTCCGAAGGCAATTAAATATTACTTGGAAGAGGAGAGTATAATCAGATATGTTGTTCTTTCAGCATTCTCAGAATTCGTGTTGAATGATCACACCAAATTAAAGTGACATTCCCCCCAACTCCCACCTGAATTCCAGCAAACAATTCAGTTCCCCTCATTTCTCCACATTACATGGAAAGAAAAGATGCTGATGTAAATAGGCATCCTTACTTGAGTTTGCCCAAAGTTAGGTATTAGGGATTTAGACTAACAGCCAGATTTATGTTATGGTAAAACCTGCAAACTCATGACTCATCTGTTTAGCTTCTTTCCTAATCTTGCCCTTGGAAACGCGAGGGAGGTACCCAGAAACTTGCTGAAAGAGAAAAAATTTTAAAATAATTATTCAAAAGAACTCTTAGACACTACACCTATTTCTTTTGTGGTGGGGGAGATGGTGGGTCCTAGTTATAACTCTTTTATAGAAAGAGGAAGAAAATAGAGTAATTTTTTTTTGCAGTAGTGATTTTTGAAATTTCTGCTTAGCATCAGAGCACAGTCGGGAGCACAGAGCAGCGTTTCGTCCTCAACTCTAGTCCCCTTGGCTACTAAAACCTGAACTAAAATTTAACTAATTTGTGGGAGTTCCTGTATGTTACGTATTATAACTGAAGAGATTACCAAATTAAATTACCTAACTTTATTTTGGTTTAATTCGGTCTTTATTTTGTTTCCAGTTTTAAGATTTATTTTTATTTATTTATGCATACAAGAATTGGGAGCTAGGCCAGAGGCGCAGGGGGAGCAGAACAGGAGGATTTATTAAAATACACTGCTGAGGGGAGCAGTGGGTGAGACAGGAGAGGTCTGCTGTGCCATGTGGGTTAGCTTCCTGGCCTGGGATAGAACTCAGGCCACACTGGCTGACAATAGCTTGATAGCACTGAGACTTAACCCCTGCACCACAAAAAAGGCCCTCCAGTTTTAACATTTTAAAAGCGTCAGACTAGATTAACGTGCGTGAAATATGCAATGATACACAAAAGTCTATGTACTTTGCTTGTAAAATTCTAGACTCAAATAATTTCTAAGTTTTTGTACATTAGAATTAGTGTGTGGCTTCGAACACGAACATGGTCATTTATTTATTTATGTAGTGATTTCTTGAGGGTCTGGCTGGAATCAGAGGGATAATTAAGTTACTAAAGGTCTCTAGTGTGCAATGACAATCTGGAAATTCAGAGGAAGACTCGCTCCCTCTCAGGAGAGAGATTTCTAAAGGGAAAGAAGTTTAGAATTAAGACTCAGAAGAAATGACTGAATCAGAGGGAAGAGAAAGATTTTACTTCAAAATGATGACATAGAACATAGACATTGCTCTGAAGCCCAAGGGAGTAGAACATAGACATTGAAAAACTCAGCTCATTTTTTAATATTAAAGTGCTTCAACTACAGTTACAAGCCCCTCATTATGTTTTAGATAAAAGCAACATTTCTATCCCATAAAGACTATTAATTTTATGGAGAGGAGTCAGATAAACCCTCTTAAAACAATGTGTTAAATTTTCAAATGAAATTTGTACATAATACTGTGGGAACAAAGAACAGTGTGCTGGGAATGCTGAGAGAAGTTTGCACAAAGAACGTAACTCTTGAGCTGAGGTTTTCTTTATTTAATTTTATCGAGGTATAATTTGACATATACCATTGTATTAGTTCCAGGTGTACAATCTAATGATATTTGCAGACACTGCAAAATGATCACCATACAAGTCCAGTTACCATCCATCACCATACAAAGTTAACTTGTCGGACTGATTCTCTTGGCAACTTTCAAGTGTGCTCTGCAATATTAATGACTGTAGTTGCCGTGCTATACATTACATCCCCAAGACCTATTTTTATAACTGGAAGTTTGAGCCAACCCTTGAAAGAGGAGAAATATTCACAAATTAGAGAGAAGAGCCAGCTGTTTGGGTTGAGAATCTTCTATGGAGAAGCTGTTAAGTCTGGAGGGGCAGGAAGGTAAAATGTGGGAGAAAAGTGATGTCAGAATAGACTGGTGAGTGGTGCAGAGGTCGCAGGCCAAGGATGGGTGGCAAGCCCTCATTCTGTGGTGGCTAAGCGCCATTAGGGATTCTAGGGACAAGAGGGTTTGCTACAATTACTTCAGAAATCTCACCTAGAGTAATATGGCGGCTTGTTTAAAGGGGACGAACCAGTAAGCAATTTAGTAAATGATACACAATAGTCACACAATATCAACTGGAAATATTCACTGTTAACTAAACACTATGAAGGTATAACACCAAAGCGTTTATATTTGAGAACACCAGACTCAGAATAATCTTTTCAAAGAGGAGGAGGTTTATAAGTTAGAGTTGGAACATGCGTCAGAAGGCCTACACTCATTAAGACAATTGGAAGCAAGTTCAGTAAAAGTACTATTTACAAAGTCTTGGGCAGGAAGTAGGAAAAATGTAAAGGGTGGGTCAGTCCCCAGGGGTCAGTCACAGGTCATTGTTATAGTGCTGGGCCTGAAGGATGAGAGGAGAAAGCAGTCACTAGAAACCCAGAGGGGAGTGTTGGTGGAAGGGAACCACCTACCTAGAGAAGACCCGTGACCTTGAAGTGCTACAGGATGGGCCAAGGGTCACAGTCAACCAAAGGTAAATCTGAAGGGAAAAAGTGGAAAGAATAAAACCCTTCACCCTCTCCTCCCTGCTCCCATTTCCTGCCTGGTCTCCTTATTGACCAAACCCAATAAGAAACCAAAGGCAGAAGGGAATTCTGATGTTGTCCTTCCAGATCTACCTCTGGGAGCAAAGAGGAGGGTGGGACAATGTGGAAAGTGGATCTGGAGGAACAGCCAGAAAATCGCCAGCACAGTTCACCGTGGCCCCTCAGCACCCACTCTTCTCCTTGGCTCAGACTTGCTCTTTACACATCTCTACCTCTACCCTAGGTGCCTCCATTCAGAAGCCCATTTATTGAGACAGCTGTCAGTTGAGTCATGTGTCTCAAGTGTCTAGTCTCTGCCAAAACACCCTTATTAAAAGGCACTGAATGCTTTGCTCCATGCTGAAGTATTCCTTGCTCTTCCTCCTCTGGGCTCCTGCCCTTTTTCTCCTCTCCCCTGCAACTCCAGGATCCTTTTGTTCTAAGGAGCCTGACTTTCCAGTTCCCGCTGGCTCAGCAGTAAGACAATCTCCTCTTCTGCATTGATTCACCTGACCCTTGCCCCAAGCCATTCCGTGGGGCAAATGGAACACTGTGGAGCCGTCACCCTTCAGCCTGGGCCGTTTGGTCCTTTGTTTATAGAACCATAGTAAGTAAATAAAGGCTTAATTGACACCTTCAGTTTGGCTCCTTAATTGACCAACTTGACAGTTGATAGCTCTCTTTGACATTAACCCTCCCCCCCNACCTTAACCCCCCCCCCCCCCCCCCCGCCCCCATGGCATAAGAAGGCTAAAAAGATCAGGGAACACTCTTTGCTTCCTGTTTATTCCTTTGCTTCCTAACCCCTGTCAAGAGAAGGCTAAAACAGTGCCACACACTGGGAGAATGGGAGCTGATTAGACCGGCTGTTATACCTCCATTTCTGTGACCAGTCTGACTCTTGGGAAAGCTGAACAGACCCTGGCAAGTGACCATGGACTCCACAAACTTAACCAAGGAGCTCCAGTCTCCATTCCTTTTTTTTTTTGTTTGTTTGTTCTTTAAAGAGTTATTTATTTATGCATACAACAACTGGGGTACAGGTCAGAAGTGCAGGGGGTGAGAAGATTCACCAGACAGAGTAGGGAATGGAACAGGCAGATGGACTGAAACACACTGCTGAGGGGAGCAGTGGGAGAGGAAGAAGAGGTCTGCTGCACCATGAGGGTCCCCTCCCTGGCCGGTGGCAGGGATCCAACTTGTGCTGCAGTGGCTGCAGATGCTTCTAGTGCTGTGCTTAACCCACCGCACCACCAGGAAGCCCCCTCCAGTCTCAATTTCCAATATGAAATACATTGGTGCATCCACTGTGCCATCTCTTGTCATTCCCTTGTCTATTTCTAACTACTAATGGACAAGCCAGAAGCCACAATTTGATAAAGTCTGCACCCGCTCTGCAAATGGGTATGGTCCGAAGAGCTGGCTAAGGGCTGGCCCGGGCAGTGAGCGGG
Organism: Galemys pyrenaicus; assembly: GCA_019455555.1. Classification (NCBI taxonomy): domain Eukaryota; kingdom Metazoa; phylum Chordata; class Mammalia; order Eulipotyphla; family Talpidae; genus Galemys; species Galemys pyrenaicus. The sequence continues at coordinate 4,335,990 of JAGFMF010011792.1, read as the reverse complement.
GCAAGCCCTCTCCTGCCACCAGCCTGTTCAGGTTGTGCCGGGGTACCTGGAGAGAGGCACTGACATTGACGGGGTGTCCTCTTGTCTGCTGCCTGCTGAGAGCATCTTTCACGGTGAATGGGCTCTGCTGGGCATTGCATGGGACACAAATATCCATACTCTGTATATTCCAGAAAGTCTATCCATGGATGTCTCCCGATTGTACAATGTAGTCAATATCCAGTAGGGCTCTCTCAAATTCCTCATTGTATAAACCTATTATTAATTGCCGATAGGTACATGTAGAACCACTTCTTGAGCAAGTTCTCCCACACAGAATGGGCAGCTACACGAAGTGCTGACAGCGGAGCTCACTGGCCGTGGGGGGTGGGGCAATGACCATTTTCCCATTGCCAGCATCTCCTGCAGATTCAGCCATGCGCTGCGGCCACCTCTTTGCTCTCGTGTTAGCGCATCATGCAGAGAGTTGGAGGAGAGAATGAAAAGCCTTAGGAGGAGGCACCGCTGGAGCCTGAGCCGCTCTCCGCTTGGGCAGTATTTGGGCCTCCCGTATCTGCAGGCGTCTGGATCCAGCTGAGAATGGTCCTTACACTTTGAATCGTTGAATAAAATCAAAATAGGAATAACATCAACACACAATGATACAAAATTCAAATTTCAGTGTCAGTAAATAAAGCTTGGGCCTCCCAGTGGCCAGGGAGGGGACCCACATGGCGCAGCAGACCTCTCCTGCCTCGCCCGCTGCTCCCCTCAGCAGTGTGCTTCAGTCCATCTGCCTGTTCTGCTCCCCTGCTCTGTCTCTGGTGAATCCTCCCAGCCTCCCTCACCCCTCAACTCTGGTCTGTACCCCAACTCTTGTATGCATAAATATTTATTGAAACATAGTCACACGTATTCGTTTATATACTGTTCGTGGCCACTTTTGAGCTCCAGCAGCAGAGATGAATAATAAAAGAAGAAAGAAAGAAACCATATGGCCTGAAAAATCTAAAATATTAACTATCTGGCCACTTACAGATAAAATGTGCTGACCCTGTTACAGACTTCTTCCATTTCATAATGGAATGCACTGCGCACATCCAATTTTATGGTTCAGTGAGTCAGAAAGCACAAGTTTGGCAATTTGGATCTCCAATGGTCAAGAAGTCAGTCTGTTCCAAGATCAGCCAGGATCTTCTTTTCTAATGAATAGTTGTTGGCAGAATATTGCATTGCCTTATTCCAAGACTCTGTGGTGTCTGCTGTGAGTCCCCCTTGGGGCTTGCCAGATGCTGTACTGTCTCTATCTGCTGATGACAGATAGAGCACAGCACTGGTTTTGTTTGATCTCAGGGCCCCATGGCAAAATGGCCCGCACTGTAGTCTGAACTGTCCCAAAGAGCTTTCCTATTTCTGATCCTACGCAAAACTCTCCGCTTATGGAGTTATATAGTAAGTGGGTTGCTAAAGGATGCTGAATTTTGCCTCAAAAAACAAAGAGGACCCCACACATATGAGTGATCAAGGTACAATTCTCCCTCATCTCAGCAGGGATGTGCCAATATGATTCAGACCACTGGTTCCCTATCCAACCAGGATAGTGTAAGCCCTTGAACTGTCACAAAATTTCTTTCTTACCATTTGGCAAACATATAACTTATCCCTTGTAGAGATATTGACTCTTAATAGACATTCTGAACATCATGGATGCAAGGTCCCCTGGCAAGTGTTAGGGTCATATAATATAGCAGGGTTCTTCTCTCTCGCTCTCTCTTTTTTTTTTAAAGGTTTATTTATTTATGCATACAAGAGCTGGGGTATAGGCCAGAATCACGGGAGGTGAGAGGATTCACCAGAGACAGAGTGGGGAGCAGAACAGGCAGATCAACTGAAACACACTGCTGAGGGAAACAGCTGGAGAGGCAGGAGAGGTCTGCTATGCCATGTGGGTCCCTTCCCCGGCCTGCAGCAGGGATTGAACTCGTGCTGCAGCGGCTTCACAGTGCGTTGCTTAACCCACTGCGCCACCAGGGAGGCCCCAGGGTTCTTCTCTTAAAGGAAACTGGGCTCATCTCAGGCAATCAGGTATAGGAATTATTATGGGTACAGGAATTTGGCAAGTTGCTATAAAAATGTACAACAGTGAGTCGGGTAGATTTTTAATAGCCCGAGGATTTTCTGTCTAAGTATGTCAAACAGCACCTGCATATTAATTTCATTTGTAGTGATAGCCCCGATCAATGAGCCGTTGTAGAAATCCCTGTAGTTCAAAACACTAGCGACTCCTCTGTGCATTTATTTTATTGTGATGACTGTGCTTACCTCCTCTCTAAAGGTTACGGTTGACCATTTTGTTTCCACGCACCTAGGACCCTGTTATTCTCAGTGATATCAGAGAACACAGTTGACATATCCCTAATATCTTCTCTGACCCAAGAGAACAGTCTCCAGAGTTCTGCAAGGTGGTGGTACTCTTCATCAGTACATTTCACAATGCCCTGATGACAGGCATATTCTCTGGATTCACCCAGGGAACATGATTAGGGAGTGGTTGATGCCAACATTGTCAATTCCATGAACCAGTAGATGGACTCCTTCGTCAATAGCAGTCCTGATGTTCTGACCTCGCTATTACAGAAAATGGTTGAGTCAAGGCTTTAATTAACTAACCTAGACAACAGTTATGTCACGTCCAGCTACTCCAACTACAGTTAGTGTAATATTCTGGTTAAAGGAATCTGCCTTGACCAGCACCTGTGTATATGTTCCCCAGATGTCTGCTGATCAGGAAGTTCTTGGGACCCTTCATTAGTTTCTCTTTGAACACGCATCTGCCCTATCTCTTTGTGTTATGTTAGAATCTAACTCTCATTATGGGCTTAGAAGCAATGAGAGAATGCTGGAATAACTGGCATCAATTTGGAAGTTTCAGGAAAATCTTGAGGATCAAAAATCTCAGATCAACTTGTGAAGCTAACATATGCAATTTTCTGTTTCAAGCTCTCATTTGGTGCCCAACCATGTCCTTAGTAGGGTTGTACCCTGGACTTGACCCTCAACAATATCTGCCATATGCTAAGAAATGAAGACCCCTTTAAGGATGCCATTTGGATTTCTGATTCTCCATATACATTCTTCATTAAAACATCAGAGCTTTTAACTCTTCTTTCCCCTTACACATTCCTTCCAAAGCTATAAGAAGTCAGTGAGTTCATAATGTTTATAATCACTATTGTTGCTAAAGCAACTGGTGCTGCAAACATTTTTCGCCCCACAACCCTTGTCTCCCACTGCTCGCCATTCTTGGCGATCAGCTGTAATAATTTGAAAATCATGAAGGCACCGTTGATTAGCCATGTCCCATTTCTCCCAGGAAAAGCATTTATCCCTGTGCTCCTCCAGCATATGAAAACCCTATCCCAGGACCCTATATTGGAGGGTCTGTTTTCTTGGGTCAATTATGAGAAACCAATTATGGTATCAAAGTGTAAGCAGGAAACAGATGGCACACACAAGTTAGTATAATTCTAGAAGGGCTTGATAAATGAATTTTTCTCAAGGGTGTGCGTAAGATGAAGGAAAACTGCTGGAGATAGCAGAACTATCCCACAGTACTGATATGATCTCTGAGCCCAAAGGGAAGAGAATAGTTCCTGGGAATCAGGAGGAATCCAGAGAGGATTACCAAGAGGGGCAGGATCATTGTAAGTCTTTGCTCATGGACTTCTTGGAATATTTCTTGTAAGGGATTCTACTCATCAACTAGTTGGTTACTCTGAAATACAGTTTGTACAAAACATAGTACACTGCTTGTTTTTTCTCTTTGTTTATCAATTTAAAACCATTTCACTGACTCATTTCTTCCAAAGGTGGACAATGAGTTTGCTCATGCTTAGGTTTTATTTATTTCAGCTCAGCTCATATTTTGATGCTCAGATTAATCAAGGAGAGCCTACTATGTTGGCTGGTGGGTGCTTCTGACACATCTTTATTATCTTAGGGTACCCTTAGCTTTCTGAAATGACAAGATGTTCCAGGTTCATAGTACAACATTCCCATCTCGTTTCTTCAAGGATTTGTTTCCTTCCTTGGGAAATGGTGTTTTAAGATCACAGTCTGAGTGTTAAAGGGACTGATTGCTACTCTGACTATTATTGTTTCTCAACTTTTACAGAGAATAGATATTTTTTAAAGTTTATATTTATATCATCAAAATCAGGACTAGAGTGTTTTTATTTAATCTCTTTGATCTTACTTTTGGATTTCTTTCTACCATATCAAAAATAAAGTTAAACCACATGCTTATTTGATTTTCCCCATGATATGCATTAACATAGTAAGAATAGGAATACTGGGCCTCCCTGGTGGCTCAGTGGGTTAAGCAATGCACTATGAAGCAAACCGCAGCCACTGCAACATGAGTTCAATCCCTGCTGCCGGCCAGGGAGGGGACCCACATGGTGCAGGGAGGGGACCTCTCCTGCCTGGCCCACTGCTCCCCTCAGCAGTGTACTTCAGTTGATCTGCCTGTTCTGCTCCCCGCTCTGTGTGGTGAATCCTCTCACCGCCCGCCCCCCCCACACCTCTGACCTGTACCCCAGTGCTTGTATGCATAAATAAATAAATCTTAAAAAAAAAAAAGAATAGGAATATTAACATCTCATGGGTACATTTAAAGGACATTTTGAGGGGCCCTCTGGTGGCCTACGGACTAAGTCTCACTGCTATCTGTCTCACCCACTGCTCCCCTTAGCAGTGAATTTGAGTAAATCTGCCTGTTCTGTTCCCCACTCTGTCTCTGGGGAATCCTCTTACCCCCTGCACCTCTGGCCTACACCTCAGTTCTTCTACACAAAAAGAAAAAAAGACATCTTGAGGGCTTCCAGAAATAATTTTTGGGAAAGTGTTTTTATGAAGGCAGATGACCTATCTGAGCAAGTGGATGCAAGAACACGCTATGCATCATCAGATTTGGATATGCCATAATTTGTACCCAAAGTGTGGTGAACCCCAAGATGAGCAGGTATAACCATTATAATAGTACAGGCCAAGGGCCTTAACCACATCTTGTTTACAGGGGAAAATGGAAGCTCCAACAAGCAATTTAAAAATATTTTTAAGACTCAAATTCATCAGCTGACGATTTCACTATAACTTTTCTTTTCCTAATATATATTCATGATTAAAATAAATCAGCTATCTCGTTTAAAAAGTAATAACATTGGTGTAATACACTCTTTGTGTTCCAATTGTATAATTCAACACCCTAAAGTTAAATTATTGGTAGAATCAGTAACACCATTTTAGTAGGTGCAGGAGAAAATATGGAACCGTGATCCAGGAAGAGATCCAATGTGTCTCTTTAGAACTGACCCTTAAGCATCAGTGGTTATTATGATGTCCGAGCGGATCATAATCAAGAAAGAAAGGCAAGAAAAGAACACTACACAAGTGATTCCAGTTTAACTGGATACCATAAAATGTAGGGCTCCTTTTTATTGAAGGGAATTGGTTTGGTTTTTTGTGTTTTTTTTTTTTTTTTTTTTGCACTGAACACAGGATGCCAATAAAGAATTTAATTTTTTATCTCAGGATTTATAGAAATTTTTCTATCCTCTTACAAAGTGTAACTTACATGTAACTTAAAAATGACTGTTTCTGACATATAAGGATCTAACTCATTCCATTTCATTCAGAAGTTATTCCTGCAGGACCAAAGCTTCAGAAGTAATGTCTAAAGGAAATTGTAAAGGAAAACATTCCTAGTAATGTAACATAAAGGTTACTTTGAAAATGTTGGTCTTCATTCGTCTTCTTGAAAGCCCATGTTTCCCTAACTTTATAGCATACTCTCCCCTCCCCCTCTCACACTCCCCCATCCCAGTCACTAAATTTGGCCTGAGTCTGTATCAGGGGCTGCATTATTATCTGCTGACTTCCAGAGAAACTGCCAAGCATCCAGAAAGAAAGCACTTAACTGCTTTTAGTCATGATCGACGGTTTGTTCATAAGGGCCTAAAAGGACCAGAGGGGGCGGGGGAAGGATGCAGAAAACCTCTAATAGATCACCACAGGACTTTTGAGCTTGTTTATCGAGAGAACACCATAATAGTGACTGAGAGGTAATGCTTGTAATTGATGGTGCTGTGATTCTAGATAGGGTGTAAGAGAATTTATATTTAATGTATACTAGCTCTATAAAATTTATGTCACATCCTACTTTAATGTGCCTATAAACCCCTGCACGGAATAGAAGAAAATAGCAGTTGTGTTCTCTTTAAATTCTACCTGGGGATGTCTCTACCCAGCTGTCTCTGTTTATTGGTTTTGGAGTAGCCCCAAGACCAATAGGTGGTATTAAATAAATAGGTGTTAGCTCAGATATTTAACCCGTATAGACAAATCTAACTTACTGATTGTTTCTGGACATATTTTTCTGGGTATGATAACCACAACAATGGCTGCATTTATAGGCTAGGCGTCCTATTAAACCTATAAGGAAGGAATGTGCAGTCTTGTTTTACAGTTGAGGAAATTGTGGCCTGGGAAGATTAAGTAATCTGCCCAAGATCTCTCAGCTAGTAAGGAATTAGAGCAAAGATGGAAGTGCAGGTGTGTCTGCATGCAAAGCCAAAAGAAAAGGTAAAGAACATTCTTTCTCATCATAAGCATAGTCCTTCACCTTGCTTCCAATTCGTAGATCATAAACACCTGAAATACACGTTGTAAACCCAAACATCACCTCAAGGAATGCTCTAGACAACTGATAGGGAATCATCACTGCTTTTTAGCTGTTTGACTCCTAAGAGGAAAACTCTCTCCTAGAAGTGAATATATCTGAAAAAAATATAGTATTATGTACATTCTGAAGCAAAATGCATGAATCAAACAAAAACTCTAAGGACATGTAATATTCTCTTCAATGTGATGTGCTTTCAGAGGCCCTTGGTGAGTGAAATAAAGCAAGTCTGACTTCAGGATGAGCTCAGCTTGGTTCTGAGACTCCGCTGCTGAGAGGGAAGTCAGGCAAAAGGAGCACCGGGTCTATCCTACTTTTTGTCCTTACTGATGGCCTAGAATGATTAACTTAACCACTCTGCCTTGCTTTTCTCATGTCATACATATTTCATAAGATTATTGTGAGCACTTCCTTAAATTTCCTTGCACAGGGTATATAAATCAGAGTAAATGTTCGACAAGGATTGGAACTTAATTTTTGTTTTTTAAAATGCTACTGAAGAAAGATTTGCTGAACTTTCTATTATATACCTTGCACTCACTGCAAAACAAACTTTAAAGTGATTAAGAAACAATGCCCCATAAGTTAGGATGGGAACAGATGTGTAATCAAATACCAGCAATGTCATATAAAAAGAGCTACCTTGGAATGGATAAAGCAGGAACAATAAGAAGGGAATGGTTATTTCTTTCTTTGGGGGGCCTCCCTGGTGGCACAAGGGGTTAAGGCACAGCACTATGAAACGATCCACAGCCATTGCAGCATGAGTTCAATCCCCAGCAGGCAGGTGACCCACGTGGCACAGAAGACCTCTCCTATCTCACCGCTGCTCCCCTCAGCAGTGTATTTCAGTCCCTCTGCCTGTTCTGCTCCCCACTCTGTCTCTGGTGAATCCTCTCACCCCCTCCCCCACCACACCTCTGGCCTGTACCCTAGTTCTTGTATGCATAAATAAAATAAATCTTTTTAAAAATTATTTGCAGAAATTATTTGCAGAAATGGAAGAACTTTCAATATCTATCTGAAATTAAAGAAAAGAAAAAATTTGAATTTGCAGAATTTTCAGTGAAGGTACGGTTATGTAATATTGACCTGCATGACATCCATCCACCTGTGCTTTCAAACATTTATTGAAAACCTACTGTGTATGAGCTATTGTTACAACATATTGGGGCCACAAGAATGAAAAGGGGGCCTCCCTGGTGGCGCAGTGGGTTACGCAACGCACTATGAAGCAAACCGCAACCACTGCAGCACGAGTTCGATCCCTGCTGCCGGCCAGAGAGGGGA